>JAHPZR010017739.1:0-2500 GCA_019787425.1 Platygyra sinensis
CTGATTTGAAGTGATTTTGGTGAAATAAATACTTAACCTAGGGAGCGATAACTCACCAAAATCGCTTCAAATGAAGCCGAAAAAGCGAACAAACACTACCATCGTAAATGTGTTCCCATACATATTCTTACAACTTTGTCATTACGTGACATAATATAGAGAACATAATTCCGAAAAAGCACAGGATGTTTGTGCGATTCAATTTAAAATATGATTAATTTTGTTATAAGGCAGGTGGCAAATTATGGTAAAATGTTGGCAAATTTATTACAGTCAGACTAATGCACTTATCAATTGAAATCCCGACCCCCCCCCCCCACCCCGGGACAAGGTGGGGAAATGTGGGGGATTTTTATGGCATTTGAAGGCACGGTTTGCCCGGGGGGGTGGGGGATTTCTCAGCATTTGCATTTACACATTCATCGAGGTCAGGGAGCGAGGTGGGGATTTGACTCGTGCCTAGTTTCCTCACGGCAATTTCTTCACGTGGTCACTGGTGTCGCTTGCGGCTCGCTGGATTTCGTGCAGTTGTTTGGTTCGACATCTGGTTTTGAAAGGTAAGTTTCCTAATTATTTTCCCTTTATTCCATCATTTAGATTAATCCTTTGGGATTTTGCCTTGAGCTTTCATGGTTCATTGACTGGAAAATGTTATTGTCTTTAAACAAAACTTCTCACACAATGCAGATATACGTTCTTCTACTTCTTAGTGTTTATTAAAACCATGTGGTTTCTTAAGTTCTATATTTCGTCATTCTTTAGGGTCCAAAATATAAAATATAGCTCCTAAGAACTATTTTATGCAGTCTATTTTAATATAACATCAATTTCTCCATGTTTTGTCTTGCTACACAGGATTCTTGCATGGTATAAAATGAAAACGTCAAGATACGATTAGATAGACAGCAGTAATTTATAATTGTTCTGGTTTGCTGGCTGTTTCCCTTCCACGTCTACGGACAGGTAAGTTTCCCTGATCTTGCTTTTATTTAATCCCTCTGACTAAAGTAATTTGAATTTCTCGCTGTGTTTTTCTCGCAGGAATTCTGCAGGACCTACCAATTCCCTTTGCTTGTGAAAGTTGAGGTATGTATGGCTGTTATTTTGAATTAAACTTATCATTGATAGTCAGTTAGGGAACAACATAGGTTTCCCCACCAAGGTGGGGGTTTTACCAGTCAATATGCCCCAGAAGGGTGGGAGTTTGTTAAGATTTGTAATGGTGTCAAGTCAAATCCCCACCTTGGCCCGGGGTGGGGGGGGGGGGGGGGTCGGGATTTCAATTGATAAGTGCATAAGTGAAGCGTACCCCTCAAGATTGAATTAATGAACTGATTATTTGAAACTTGAACCCGCTAATCGTTCCAAGAATGCAATAATGAATTGATTCGAAATTGCTGGCTCGCTCGATCCAAGAATACGGCTAACGGGTTTCCGTTCATGAAAAATCAATTCACTGTTGCGACTAGTAAGTTTCAAACCTACTAGTCTTTTCTAGAATGCAATAGTGAATTGATTTTTCGGAAACGGAACCCCGATTAGCCGTATTCTTGGATCGAACGAGCGAGTTCAATATTCGAATAATTGCTGCGAAGCCACAGGCTGTGTAGCAGACTAATTTGGTCGGGTATGTGACCAGCCTGGGTTCCCTGCGCCAGATGCCAGGCTCATTTGAAAAAAATTAGATGTATGTATATCACCGCATTTGCATCGATTTCAAGTAATAGGGATCGAGGCTCTTCCGATTCTGAAGAACTTCTACCATTAAAGTGGTATCGATGTCGAAGAGAAAATCCTGTTTCGTGTAGAAAGTTACGTTTTCGCAGGCGAAGAGTTTGAAAGTAAGTGAAGGTTGTACAAATTCCTATGACTAAAGCCGATTTGTTTCTCAGAATATTTGAAGCATATCCTGGAACTTTGAAACGCTTTGAAACGCAAAACCAGTCTAGACATAACCAGAGTTTTGGTGGACGTCAATCATCTCATTCGCATGATTGAGCCCGAGAGCAAGCAAATCTACACGCAAACAAATTATTTCTGCACGTGGTCGTCTTGGAGTTGCGGACTGAACAAGACTTAAACGCCTTGAAAACCATATAATGTGTTTATGAGTTATTAGTTTAATAAAATTAAGTTTTGTTCAGTTGGTAGCCCCAACAAAAATACATGCAGAAATATTTTGTTTGCGTCTTGATTAATTTGCTTGCTCTCGGGCTCATTCATGCATGCGAATTTTTATTTGTTTTTGTCATGTAGGTCAGTAAAAAGGCAGTTAAGAACCCGACAAACGTTTTCATTTATAGATTTCAAGGATGTAGTTTGTAAGTAAATGAGCTAGCGTTACATGCCGAAAGTAAAATGATGATTTCTACGAGAGGACCGCTGCAAGGTTTCACTTTTTCAGGTAAATTTTATATACAGTCGGCAAGGAGGCGGAGATGATTGACGTCCACCAAAACTTAGGTTTTGTCTAGACTTTTTTTTGCGCAGAAGGCCGCGT
>JAHPZR010017739.1:15000-19425 GCA_019787425.1 Platygyra sinensis
GATGGCTTTAGTCTTTTATTACAAAGATATGTTGGAAAAGGTAACGATGCAAAGAACCCAGCAATTTTCAGCTTTTGCTTGTTACCGAAAGAACCCAGTTAAATGCAACGCATGCGCAGTTGTTCGAAAAATTGAGACCGATTGCTTTAGCAGAAACATGCTGATTTCTAACGATCCAGTCGTTAGAATTTCAAGAAATTTGGCAGAAAAATAGATCACACAGCATGTGAATGATCTATCAAAAAAAATCTGAATTTTGGCATAGGGAATTTTTAATAATACAGTAAACGATTAACGGCGAATTAAGAAAATCACCTATGTCAAAATTTTATTAGAACCATGTTGACAGTAGGGATTTGATGTCAATTCTTAGTGTGCGAAATATGAAAACAATCTAACGACTGGATTTTTTTTAAATAAACAAAAACCATTATTTGAGCCTTGTTTTTAACCAGCCCCGTTGCCATGGCAACAGCACACACCCTAGTCAAAATGCGAGAATAAATATTTCTGTGGTTAACCTTGACTCTTGCAAAATATGCAATTTTAAAGAGAAAACTATTTTTTATAGAATTGTATTGTAGCCTGTCACCGGCTGAAGAAGTCTGCCTCCTCCTGGGGAATACCAGGGCTTTACTTGGGAACTAGGTCATATTCCCCCTCCCCCTCTCCTTAAGAAAAAATTTGATTTCAACCCCTCTCAGATAATGATAATATTAATGCTAACCCCCTCCCTTGAAAAAAGTCTCCTTTCATTGATTCCCTCATACCTAGTTTACTTGTAGTTCCTTAAAGAACTGATACAAATGAATAAGATTTTCATTTTTTAAAAGAAGACAAATAGCTGACTATTTTAAAGATCGTGATTTTTGAAAAGTTGAAAACACACGAAATGGTGACCAGTTAAATCTGAAGCAGAAAATTCCGCATATTTTCAATGCAAAACTTCGACAAAATGTACTGGATTAAAAAGTTCAATGCTTGAAACATAAATATCATGAAAACTTCAGCTCAATTGGCCAAATTCCTGGTTAGCCCAGCTGGTAAAGCTCCGGACTGCAGTGCGGGATGTTGAGCCCCAGAGCAGACCAACACTCAGGGTCTTAAAATAACTTGTAATAATATCTGCAAATGGTTTGACGTTCAGGTCTTCTCTGATCACAGGCTCCCCAAGCTCAAGATACGTGGTGTATGCGACAGCTTTTTTGTGCCAATTTTAAAACCATTCTGACGCCGTTAAGTGACGTTATTTGAAACCGTTAATTCTTCTTCTAAAAGAGTGGAAAGGTAGATCACTCCCTATATCGCTGCCAGATGCCACTCCACAAATCACTTTCTTCTCAAAAGGAAAAAGTCTCAATTCGCAATAAAACTAACAGTTCCATAAAGCCCTGCCCAATAAATTTCACTCCAAATGCGTGTGCTTCGGCGGCCGAAAGACATGGTGAAGAACGAAAAATTTACCTTACAATTCACCTCTTCAGCTTCCCTCAGAGGCTTGTGATGAGGCCGGCGACAACGGCCGCTCGCAAGGTGGTTTCATTCTCAACTTTGATTGGTCCATTTGATGAACCTTCCCCGGAGGTAAACGTACATTTTGTCGCGAATCAAGTGTCCCACTAGGGCTCCCAAGGGCTATTTTCTGACACCTGTATTGTTAGCTGAAGCACAAGTATTTGGAGGGAAATTTATTGGGCAGGGCTTAAAGCAACTGTTGTTTTTATTGCGTGCGATTCGAGACTTTTACTTTTGAGGAGAAAGCGATTTGTCGAGTGAAATCTGACCAGCGATGTATGGAGTGATCTGCCTTTCCATTCTTTTAGAAGGAGGAGTAATGGTTTCAAATAACTTCACTAAACGGCGTCAGAATGGCTTTAAAATCGGCACAAGTTCGCGACACATTTGAGGTAGAAAAATTTCGATTTTTCAAACCGAGATAGTTATTTACACAATACTTTTTACATTAAAAGAGATTTCTTAAAACATAAAACTGTAAAAACGAACGATAAAATCCGACGTTTCGGAGTAGTCATGACTCCATTATCAAGGAAAATATAAATGAGATCATGCAAATTACAGCATTTAAAGCGATTTTGGCGCGAAAAATTAACATAAGAGGGTGCGAAGATTATAAAAATTCTTTCGCACGAATGGAGTCTGATTGCACGTTGAGGTTTGGTTTTAAAGCTCTTATAAAAAGCATTTCGTACACTAAGCAGTCAAATTTGTTTTTGCATTTCTTAAGCACTTGGAAACGCTTTAGCAGGTCCTGAGGCATTGTTCCTGGCATGTTCTTGTAGTGTTTGGCAATGGCGGACGATCGGTGATTTCCCCCTAATCGAAAATTTAAGGTGGCTCTGAACCCCCTTCGTAGAAATTTTTTAAACTTTGCAAAAAGTTGCATCTTATCATGCTGATTACAATTCGATAATAAAAAAATGGGGGTCACCGAGCTCGTTTTTGAGTTATAAGCGCTTAAAGCTAAAATTAAGGGTGTTTTTTAGCAGGTCATATTGTTGCTATGGTAACCTATTGTGCCACAAAACTAACAGCAACTTGTTCACCGATGATTGGGCAGTTTGTTGAAACCATGATTGTGGCATTAACTGATAAAGAGTGGTTATAATGACCCATCAAACTCTAAGTCTTCGAAAGTACTGGAAACTGTTTTCAGCCACCTTAAGTCCTGTAATATTTTAAAAGCAATTATTATCGTCTCATAAAAACTAAAATTGGGTTAGTCAAAATGGTGGTCATTTTAAGAGCTTTAGCTTCCTTGTTTGTTTTATCCAAAGCAATCAGCAACAAGAAAGGAAGTAAAATTTATTTAGCCATCTAAAAAGGGTGCCTGTAGTGGAGCTGTTTGGACGAAGAGAAAGGGGAGGGTAGAGTTCAACCGATTTTAAACTGCTACAATAACAAACGGCACACAGCGTTGTAATATCACTACAAGTAATCTTGCTTACTTTAAATGATAAGCTTTCATTTGTTAACAGATATTCTCCATTTTGTAAAACCTGCTTGGCTTTCGTTTGGGCCTCATCGCACGAGGAAGCATCTGAAAGATGAGCAAATTAAAAATGTTACAAAGATGTCAAAAATCAGTTCAATACTTTGGCAAATGGCAATGACGTAATTTCTTGACAATTGTCTTATTATCTTTAACACTGAGTTTGCAATTGGCATCAATGATGTGTTTTTCCAAGGTTTGTTGGGGGAACTCCCTTCGCCGCCATCTCCGACAAGTTCCAAATCACCTTGAGCTTAGCTCTTTCTCAAAGCGAGTTTTGGTGTCCATCCTCACATATCAAAATGAGATTTCGCTCACATGCAAATCAAATTCATTTTTTATATGAATGGTTGTCCACCAGGCCTCGCTTTTCAGAAGTTTAGGTGAACTCAGAAATGGCCTATTGATTTTGTAACACTGTACCATCGAGTAGTTTCGAATGGGTCGAATGATTTGGCCCAACTAATTTAGCTTATCGAAAGCCATTGGCAACATCTCCCTGCTCTCTTCAGTAACTAGGAAAGATATATCTTTGTACAAGTTAAAAGATTTCTTACCGATTTTAATGTCACATTTTTCTCCAGCCCAGGGTACCTGGCACAAACATGAAAATGTTTGTTTCAACTCGTCAGCTACACAATAGCCACGGTTATGACATCCGGTCAAAAGACATCCCTACAATTTAAAATAGGACGCGAACAAGATATCAAAACTAATAGAATATCTGTAGCCGTGTACGCAGTTTAACAATTTGACGTCAGTTTTTCATGCGTCTGTCCTGTTATTGTCATGAATTTCATGAATTTCGGCATGACATTGTCATGAATTTCGGCATGACACTGTCATGAATTTCGGCATGACATTGTCAAAGTCCCTGTGGATCCACACTGTGATAGCCGAATGGATCCGCAGACTACTTTGACAATGTTATGACGAATTGCATTGTCCATAATAGGACAGACGCATGAAAAAGTAATATGATTTTTACAACAACAAATTGTCAAGTTGTCGGCTTTCGCTGGTTGGCGCAGAGCATAAATTAGATATTCATGTGTCTGTCCGCGTATTGACAACAAAAATTAGCCAATGAGCGCGGCAGAATTTCTGCAGTTATTGTAAAAAATGCATTAAATACCAGAACTCAGAAAGGCTGACCGTACGGTTGGGGTTATCTGTTTTAACGCACCTTGTTTTACCGCATTTTTAAACAACAAGAAGAAAGATAAAAATATGAGGCGCGGAGGAGGATTTTTGATTAACCTCGAGATAAAAACAGTCTCGAATGTTTGATATCTTTTTAAATTGAAGATGTAAATAGCATTCAAGATGAGAAAATGTAAAAACAATATGATAAAAAAGTCTATGCTAAATAAATCAGAAATCCAGAAACAGTTGCAGATATCATTTTTCTTGCT
>JAHPZR010017740.1:0-2500 GCA_019787425.1 Platygyra sinensis
ATGCGGCGAACCATAAATTCAGCGATCTCGTCTAAATTACACTCTTCTTTAATAAGAATTTATTATACATATATTTTCCAGCCCATGCACAATATTGTGTTTTTTCTGCCCATGGTACGCTTAAAATATTCTTGTAAATATTCTTAGATTTTTTTTAAACATGACGAATTTGATTGCGTTGAAGTAGTTTTGGAGCCAGACTGCAGTCAATAAAGCTTGATATCCCCACACAAAACTTCTTGCAGAAGTGCTATTATAATCAAACGTATGGCTAGGGCTGAGTTTGCTAGTTTTGCCGTTTAGAAAAAGAAAGAATTTTATGCGTTACCTATAAACATGTTATTTTATTGTACATGTATTTACAAATTTTTAACACGAATAGCTCTATTCTTTGCAAAATCTCAGCTTTGGGTTTTTTTCTTAAAATATTGTTAAAACCTCGCAATTTTTAACTAGCCTCGGGATTTTTTTTCTTTTTTTTTTTTTTTTGATAGAAATATATGAACACGAAAGACCGTATTTGAAGTAATATTTCAAAGACCGAGAAGAGAGTTGACTATATGACAGAGTGTTTTGACTAGCTTCGAGATGTTTGGAAATGTGGTCACGATCAAACACTATCTTAAATGTTGAGTTGATATATCTTCTCATCGAAACTAAAAGTAAAGAGAAACGGAGCAATGAAATGATAAAAATCCATGTTAATTAAGATCAGATATCGAAACATCGTCACGGTCGTGGTTTCCTTTGTTTAAACTTTGATGAATTATTTGAAAAAATTCAAACTTTCTTAACACAACTGGTCATAAAAGTCTGCTAACAATGTCTTACCTTCAAGATCAAAGAAAATGTCAATCCTTTCTGATTATGGAACTCAGTGTTTTCATGCGAGGACTCCGTGCTTGTTCAGCTCGCACATTCCTTTGCCGTTCTTCTCTGATAACATCTTGAAGTTTGTGGAAGTGCACCAGGGCTTTCTCAGGCAAGAATAACTGCACGATATTGAATCAGGTGACTCAAACTGCTCAACCACGTGGCCATCAAGACGCTGATTCTCGTGCGTCGAGAAGTATGCCGAACGAGACGGTGTAGAGTCCTTCACGGCCGCGAGAAAAGAAACATTCATCACTCCTTGAAACAGAAGAAAAGCTAGAACCCTGTTGCGACCCATTGCTTGGTAAATCTTCTTGGAAAGGAAAGTTGTTCCATAAACTTCACATTTACAACTGTCTTGGCGTTTCTATGACTACCACCGTCGTGCAGTGTGATAAGTAGACATGATTGGCTGACTTTTGTTGAGAGATGAGGCTGCCAATAAGTCGTCGGTTTGACAGGTAAGTTGTCTGTTCGCTTTTTCTGCTGATTTGAAGCGATTTTGGTGAAATAAATACTTAACCCAAGGAGCGATAACTCACCAAAATCGCTTCAAATAAGCCGAAAAAGCGAACAGACATTACCATCGTAAATGTTCCCATACACAGTCTTATAACTTTGTCATTACGTGACATATATAGAGAAAAAACCAACGGGATATTTGTGCAATTCAATTTAAAATATGATCAATTTTGTTATAAGGCAGGTGGCAAATTATGGTAAAATGTTGGCTAAAGTTTATTACAGATCCGGACTAATGCATACGTTCATGCTTATCATTGAAAATCCGAACCCCCTCCCACCCCCCCCCCCCTCGCGCCCCAGCGCAGCCCCCCCCCCCCGCCGCCCCCCCAGCCCCCCCCCCGCCCCGTCATGTCGGCGGCAAGTGGTGGGGAATATGTGGGGGATTTTTTTATGGCATTTGAAGGCACGGTTTGCCGGCCCGTGGGAGGTGGAGGATTTGGGTTCTCAACAGCATTGTGCATTTAGCACAGCGCGACACATTCAAATTACGAGGTCATGAAACGGAGGCGAGGTGGTGAGACTGACTCGTGCCTAGTTTTGCCTCACCAAAGGCAATTGGTTCTTCAAAAAAAACGTAGGTCACACTGGTGTCGCTTGCGGCTCGCTGGATTTCCGTAGCAGTGGTTGTGGTTCGACATCTGGTTTGGAAAGGTAAGTTTTTTGGGCCTAATTAGTTTGGAAGCCAACGGTCCGCTTTAATTATGGTAATATTGAATATTTATATTCGCTATCATTTAGATTAAGGATTATTGGAAACTATTAAATCCTGTGGGATTTTTGCCTTGATCTGCATTCATGGTTCATCAATTGTTGACTGGAAAAATGGTTTATTGTCTTTAATGAAACAAAAAAACTAAGCTTACTCACAGGCACAATGCAGATATAGGCGCTCTGGCTGCAGATATACCTCTTTCTACTTCTTTTTCTTAGTGATTTATTAAAACGCATGTGGGGTTCTTAAAGTTCTATATTTCGGCCAACGGGTCATTCGTTTAATAGGGTCGGCAAAAATATAAAATATAGCTAGGCTCCTAAAGAACTATATTTTCAAAGTGCAGTCTATTTTAATTATAACGATCAATTTCTCCTATGTTTTGTCTTG
>JAHPZR010017740.1:10000-12500 GCA_019787425.1 Platygyra sinensis
ACGGGCTGGCTCGAATTTTTACAAGGTCAGTCGCTTCAATAACTGGTTTATGTTGAACATTTTCTTTGCCAGCGCGGCGGTTGATTCTGAGCTTAGCGTCGAGAATTTTGTTACTCTTTTGAAAGACTTCATTTTTTGATATTTTCAGTGTGACGCCATTGTTGTTTAGGTGTCGTTCAATTGAATTGCGAAAGCCAAGAAGAGCTGAACGGCTGTACTCTTCACCTTTTTTTGTTCTAGCTTCGACGTAAAACCTTGCCAGGTTTCGGTCTAATTCCGTCTTTGACATTTCAGCAAGCGGCGTCGCGACGTCTCTTTCGTTACACCAATCTATGTAAACAAATATTTTGAGACTGAGAAATGTTGAATTTTTTCGGAAATAAATTAATGTCTCATACGCCTTGGTTACTGAGTTTGTTTAATGCGAAGCAAAAAACTAGGTTCTCACCTTGAAATAATTTCACGACCCATTTTGTGTTTCTTTTAGTCGCGATGGACTGCGACTTTTCAAGTATATTTTCGAGGTTATCTTCCACAAAGAAACGTTTCTTTGGTTCTTCTTCTTTCTCATACAAGCTCACTGCCTCGACGAGACTTTCTTCCATGTCATCCTGCTTCCAGTCGGGTAAAACATCCTCTAAATTTTCAAAAGTTTCCGCCATTTTTTTTTTTTTAAAAAGTCAGAGGGAAAACCTTTGTAATGATGACGTCAATCGTGCATCTGTCCTCTAATAGATCATAGGCAAGAACCAATCAAAATGCGAGAATAACTTGGGCTATTATATCAAACTCAATAGTACACGCTATGGCGTTTACCATTTGTTAATTAGAGTTCTCCATGTTGAATTACAGTTGCTGTGTGTGTGATTTCGAATCTAGACATATCGAACTCTTCTTGAAACCATCGGAAGGTTTCTCTGTATTTAGCACTGGCGACGAGGATGGGATCGACTAACTCATGAAGAATTGCGGCACTTACTATTGAAATTCAAGGTGTAGTTCGATTGCAGAGTTTTTTAATACGTCGTGAACCGTGATTCTGGTTGTGTCTCCTGTTATTTTCGACAGTAATTAACAAAATTGTGTGACTGCGACAGGGAAATCATTCCTCTTCGTGTTCTTGCTCGGATCTCATTTCGCAGCACGCGGAACGTGAAGCGGGTGGTTGATAAAGACATCTAGCAAGGCGTAACCTTCTAAATATCACAAGTAACGTTAGTTCGTGCCAAAAGTGCCATTTTTCGTGAACCGTGCTATGCAGGATTTTGTTTCGCGTGAATTGTGAAAGGACCAATTTATTTTCCGTGAAACGTGATCTTGATCCCACTTGCACTCCCCCTTTACCACCCTCTAAACTTTCTCAGTAGAGTACACACAAAAGTTTTGCGTGCATGAAATCGTCAAACGATTTTGAGCCTTTTTTGAGTTCAAGTTCGTAAAATGGTCAAGGGACAAGATTTTGCTTTCTTCGACACGTCGAAGACTCACTCATTCAATTTGATAAATCGTTTGTTTTCTGTTATAAGTAAGGAAAGACATGACTGTACTCTTCGGTGGACTCATGATTAGTTCGTTTGTCTCCGGATCGAGCGGTCCGGGCTCGAGCCAAGGCCGGGAACACTTTGTCGCGTTCGTGGGTAAAAAACACTCTACTCTTGCGCGCAGTGCAGTCGCGTCACCACCCATGTGTATAAATGGGCACCAGCAAATTTAATGCTGGGGGTAACCCTGCGAGGGACCAACATCCTATACATACTGGGCGGAGTAGAAATACTCCTAATCGCTTCATGCTACAAAAAACGTGATAAACTACAGTATGGTGCTTTTAAAAGACTGCATGATAATACCAATATTAAAAACTGGATCATTGGATAATGCAATTCGAGAGTTTTCATTGGCTTAGCCATCATGGTATATGAGCCATTAGAATCCATCAAATCTTTTCGCTCGCGCGCGATTGGTCTAAACACGTCACGTGACCGAATATCCCCCAGCTAAAACTGGGGGATATCCGAGATTATAACCCACCCATTAATTTTTGAGTGATTTTATTGGCTATTTTACGTCACGTGGTATAAATCTCTGGACAGTTATCACGCAATAACCCCCGCCCGAGTCGATATTTGTCCTCCGATTATTTCCGTCGAAGAGAAACATAATCAGCACAAGAATTTCAACTTTTCTTTTCTCTTATTTTCAATATAGAAGGAAAGCAAACTAGTGTTACTGAGTCTAGCGATGATGACATTACAAAGCTGATGGCAAGTGCGGCTCCGGAAAGTACAAAAAAGTCACCAAAATACCCTGTCAATGTCTTTGAAGGTGGAGAAAGTCACGAGTAGACTTTTAATATTTAGTCCTACGTAAATTTAAACCGATTCATTTTGCAAAATAGAGATTTAATACAATGTGATAACTAACTATAAAATAAACCAACCGTTCACGTCCGACTTTAGCGTGGAGGAAGGAGAGAAAAATTCCAGTCGCACTTGAAATCATG
>JAHPZR010017740.1:15000-19854 GCA_019787425.1 Platygyra sinensis
AACAAAGGAGTGTGACTGGGGTCATCACTGCGCGTGATCTTAAACTCTTTGCCGCTGACTAACCAAAATGCGTGTGAGATCATGTCAGCATTCACCGACGGACTAGTTGGGGTTCCAAAGGCAACTTTGTGGCTATACCAAAAAGGTCCGGATTTCCACATCCACCTTCTGTAGTCACTATTTGAGATACGGGAGACCAGAGTCCATCCTTTGCCGTCATCTGTCATGTGACAGTACACCTAATGTAGAAGGAGCAAATTATTTAAGGTGGCCGAAAACAGTTTTCGCGCGTGCTTTTGCTGATGCAATTCAGCACGCGCACAAGGATTTCAAAACAATAAACATACCGTCAATAGAGCGATCATTTTATTTACTCAACACCCGCACTATCTGTGTTATTTTTCTGTATAATTGAACGCAGTGTATTGATGGCTTTAGTCTTTTATTACAAAGATATGTTGGAAAAGGTAACGATGCAAAGAACCCAGCAATTTTCAGCTTTTGCTTGTTACCGAAAGAACCCAGTTAAATGCAACGCATGCGCAGTTGTTCGAAAAATTGAGACCGATTGCTTTAGCAGAAACATGCTGATTTCTAACGATCCAGTCGTTAGAATTTCAAGAAATTTGGCAGAAAAATAGATCACACAGCATGTGAATGATCTATCAAAAAAAATCTGAATTTTGGCATAGGGAATTTTTAATAATACAGTAAACGATTAACGGCGAATTAAGAAAATCACCTATGTCAAAATTTTATTAGAACCATGTTGACAGTAGGGATTTGATGTCAATTCTTAGTGTGCGAAATATGAAAACAATCTAACGACTGGATTTTTTTTAAATAAACAAAAACCATTATTTGAGCCTTGTTTTTAACCAGCCCCGTTGCCATGGCAACAGCACACACCCTAGTCAAAATGCGAGAATAAATATTTCTGTGGTTAACCTTGACTCTTGCAAAATATGCAATTTTAAAGAGAAAACTATTTTTTATAGAATTGTATTGTAGCCTGTCACCGGCTGAAGAAGTCTGCCTCCTCCTGGGGAATACCAGGGCTTTACTTGGGAACTAGGTCATATTCCCCCTCCCCCTCTCCTTAAGAAAAAATTTGATTTCAACCCCTCTCAGATAATGATAATATTAATGCTAACCCCCTCCCTTGAAAAAAGTCTCCTTTCATTGATTCCCTCATACCTAGTTTACTTGTAGTTCCTTAAAGAACTGATACAAATGAATAAGATTTTCATTTTTTAAAAGAAGACAAATAGCTGACTATTTTAAAGATCGTGATTTTTGAAAAGTTGAAAACACACGAAATGGTGACCAGTTAAATCTGAAGCAGAAAATTCCGCATATTTTCAATGCAAAACTTCGACAAAATGTACTGGATTAAAAAGTTCAATGCTTGAAACATAAATATCATGAAAACTTCAGCTCAATTGGCCAAATTCCTGGTTAGCCCAGCTGGTAAAGCTCCGGACTGCAGTGCGGGATGTTGAGCCCCAGAGCAGACCAACACTCAGGGTCTTAAAATAACTTGTAATAATATCTGCAAATGGTTTGACGTTCAGGTCTTCTCTGATCACAGGCTCCCCAAGCTCAAGATACGTGGTGTATGCGACAGCTTTTTTGTGCCAATTTTAAAACCATTCTGACGCCGTTAAGTGACGTTATTTGAAACCGTTAATTCTTCTTCTAAAAGAGTGGAAAGGTAGATCACTCCCTATATCGCTGCCAGATGCCACTCCACAAATCACTTTCTTCTCAAAAGGAAAAAGTCTCAATTCGCAATAAAACTAACAGTTCCATAAAGCCCTGCCCAATAAATTTCACTCCAAATGCGTGTGCTTCGGCGGCCGAAAGACATGGTGAAGAACGAAAAATTTACCTTACAATTCACCTCTTCAGCTTCCCTCAGAGGCTTGTGATGAGGCCGGCGACAACGGCCGCTCGCAAGGTGGTTTCATTCTCAACTTTGATTGGTCCATTTGATGAACCTTCCCCGGAGGTAAACGTACATTTTGTCGCGAATCAAGTGTCCCACTAGGGCTCCCAAGGGCTATTTTCTGACACCTGTATTGTTAGCTGAAGCACAAGTATTTGGAGGGAAATTTATTGGGCAGGGCTTAAAGCAACTGTTGTTTTTATTGCGTGCGATTCGAGACTTTTACTTTTGAGGAGAAAGCGATTTGTCGAGTGAAATCTGACCAGCGATGTATGGAGTGATCTGCCTTTCCATTCTTTTAGAAGGAGGAGTAATGGTTTCAAATAACTTCACTAAACGGCGTCAGAATGGCTTTAAAATCGGCACAAGTTCGCGACACATTTGAGGTAGAAAAATTTCGATTTTTCAAACCGAGATAGTTATTTACACAATACTTTTTACATTAAAAGAGATTTCTTAAAACATAAAACTGTAAAAACGAACGATAAAATCCGACGTTTCGGAGTAGTCATGACTCCATTATCAAGGAAAATATAAATGAGATCATGCAAATTACAGCATTTAAAGCGATTTTGGCGCGAAAAATTAACATAAGAGGGTGGCGAAGATTATAAAAATTCTTTCGCACGAATGGAGTCTGATTGCACGTTGAGGTTTGGTTTTAAAGCTCTTATAAAAAGCATTTCGTACACTAAGCAGTCAAATTTGTTTTTGCATTTCTTAAGCACTTGGAAACGCTTTAGCAGGTCCTGAGGCATTGTTCCTGGCATGTTCTTGTAGTGTTTGGCAATGGCGGACGATCGGTGATTTCCCCCTAATCGAAAATTTAAGGTGGCTCTGAACCCCCTTCGTAGAAATTTTTTAAACTTTGCAAAAAGTTGCATCTTATCATGCTGATTACAATTCGATAATAAAAAAATGGGGGTCACCGAGCTCGTTTTTGAGTTATAAGCGCTTAAAGCTAAAATTAAGGGTGTTTTTTAGCAGGTCATATTGTTGCTATGGTAACCTATTGTGCCACAAAACTAACAGCAACTTGTTCACCGATGATTGGGCAGTTTGTTGAAACCATGATTGTGGCATTAACTGATAAAGAGTGGTTATAATGACCCATCAAACTCTAAGTCTTCGAAAGTACTGGAAACTGTTTTCAGCCACCTTAAGTCCTGTAATATTTTAAAAGCAATTATTATCGTCTCATAAAAACTAAAATTGGGTTAGTCAAAATGGTGGTCATTTTAAGAGCTTTAGCTTCCTTGTTTGTTTTATCCAAAGCAATCAGCAACAAGAAAGGAAGTAAAATTTATTTAGCCATCTAAAAAGGGTGCCTGTAGTGGAGCTGTTTGGACGAAGAGAAAGGGGAGGGTAGAGTTCAACCGATTTTAAACTGCTACAATAACAAACGGCACACAGCGTTGTAATATCACTACAAGTAATCTTGCTTACTTTAAATGATAAGCTTTCATTTGTTAACAGATATTCTCCATTTTGTAAAACCTGCTTGGCTTTCGTTTGGGCCTCATCGCACGAGGAAGCATCTGAAAGATGAGCAAATTAAAAATGTTACAAAGATGTCAAAAATCAGTTCAATACTTTGGCAAATGGCAATGACGTAATTTCTTGACAATTGTCTTATTATCTTTAACACTGAGTTTGCAATTGGCATCAATGATGTGTTTTTCCAAGGTTTGTTGGGGGAACTCCCTTCGCCGCCATCTCCGACAAGTTCCAAATCACCTTGAGCTTAGCTCTTTCTCAAAGCGAGTTTTGGTGTCCATCCTCACATATCAAAATGAGATTTCGCTCACATGCAAATCAAATTCATTTTTTATATGAATGGTTGTCCACCAGGCCTCGCTTTTCAGAAGTTTAGGTGAACTCAGAAATGGCCTATTGATTTTGTAACACTGTACCATCGAGTAGTTTCGAATGGGTCGAATGATTTGGCCCAACTAATTTAGCTTATCGAAAGCCATTGGCAACATCTCCCTGCTCTCTTCAGTAACTAGGAAAGATATATCTTTGTACAAGTTAAAAGATTTCTTACCGATTTTAATGTCACATTTTTCTCCAGCCCAGGGTACCTGGCACAAACATGAAAATGTTTGTTTCAACTCGTCAGCTACACAATAGCCACGGTTATGACATCCGGTCAAAAGACATCCCTACAATTTAAAATAGGACGCGAACAAGATATCAAAACTAATAGAATATCTGTAGCCGTGTACGCAGTTTAACAATTTGACGTCAGTTTTTCATGCGTCTGTCCTGTTATTGTCATGAATTTCATGAATTTCGGCATGACATTGTCATGAATTTCGGCATGACACTGTCATGAATTTCGGCATGACATTGTCAAAGTCCCTGTGGATCCACACTGTGATAGCCGAATGGATCCGCAGACTACTTTGACAATGTTATGACGAATTGCATTGTCCATAATAGGACAGACGCATGAAAAAGTAATATGATTTTTACAACAACAAATTGTCAAGTTGTCGGCTTTCGCTGGTTGGCGCAGAGCATAAATTAGATATTCATGTGTCTGTCCGCGTATTGACAACAAAAATTAGCCAATGAGCGCGGCAGAATTTCTGCAGTTATTGTAAAAAATGCATTAAATACCAGAACTCAGAAAGGCTGACCGTACGGTTGGGGTTATCTGTTTTAACGCACCTTGTTTTACCGCATTTTTAAACAACAAGAAGAAAGATAAAAATATGAGGCGCGGAGGAGGATTTTTGATTAACCTCGAGATAAAAACAGTCTCGAATGTTTGATATCTTTTTAAATTGAAGATGTAAATAGCATTCAAGATGAGAAAATGTAAAAACAATATGATAAAAAAGTCTATGCTAAATAAATCAGAAATCCAGAAACAGTTGCAGATATCATTTTTCTTGCTT
>JAHPZR010017741.1:0-12500 GCA_019787425.1 Platygyra sinensis
ATTCCTTAGTAGTATCTGAGGTTGTGTCATGGAGCCTTGGTACACCGAGGGAGTATTGTCCTTTTTTACGAGTGTTTTCTTTCTTATTGTGTATCACTGAGATTTTTAATTGCGACAGTTTGAGACGTGCTTTGAGAACGATGAGGGCATATCATAACTGAGCTCTTCACCGCAATACATTGAGAACGAACTGAATAAAATGTTTTACTTTGCTGATCTCAAGAAACTCTTGTGGAACAAGGAATGGCACATTTTACTATGTTAACATATTTTACTGATCATGAACTCTTCACGTAACACATTTAGTGCGAAAATTGAAATGTTCAACTGCAAACAAATGCCCTGTTTACGAGAGGTACTTTATGAACAAGAACTAGAGGAGCTTTCCAACAGCAGGCTGAAATAAATGATAAATTGTTCACTACACTTTCCCACGCGACGATTTTTAAAGCAGGGACTGGCAATCTATTTACTGGGCTGGGACATTTTGACGTGCCTTTCAAGAAAAAAAACGATTATTGAATAGAAAATTGTCATTTTAAATGAGCTCTTCGACACAAATAGGGACCAGTGATAGATAGTTTTAATGATAGAGAGCATGCGCGAACCATAAATTCAGCGATCTCGTCTAAATTACACTCTTCTTTTAATAAGAATTTATTATACATATATTTTCCAGCCCATGCACAATATTGTGTTTTTTTCTGCCCATGGTACGCTTAAAATATTCTTGTAAATATTCTTAGATTTTTTTAAACATGACGAATTTGATTGCGTTGAAGTAGTTTTGGAGCCAGACTGCAGTCAATAAAGCTTGATATCCCACACAAAACTTCTTGCAGAAGTGCTATTATAATCAAACGTATGGCTAGGGCTGAGTTTGCTAGTTTTGCCGTTTAGAAAAAGAAAGAATTTTATGCGTTACCTATAAACATGTTATTTTATTGTACATGTATTTACAAATTTTTAACACGAATAGCTCTATTCTTTGCAAAATCTCAGCTTTGGGTTTTTTTCTTAAAATATTGTTAAAACCTCGCAATTTTTAGCTAGCCTCGGGATTTTTTTTCTTTTTTTTTTTTTGATAGAAATATATGAAACACGAAAGACCGTATTTGAAGTAATATTTCAAAGACCGAGAAGAGAGTTGACTATATGACAGAGTGTTTTGACTAGCTTCGAGATGTTTGGAAATGTGGTCACGATCAAACACTATCTTAAATGTTCAGTTGATATATCTTCTCAATCGAAACTAAAAGTAAAGAGAAAACGGAGCAATGAAATGATAAAAATCCATGTTAATTAAGATCAGATATCGAAACATCGTCACGGTCGTGGTTTCCTTTGTTTAAACTTGATGAATTATTTGAAAAAATTCAAACTTTCTTAACACAACTGGTCATAAAAGTCTGCTAACAATGTCTTACCTTCAAGATCAAAGAAAATGTCAATCCTTTCTGATTATGGAACTCAGTGTTTTCATCGAGGACTCCGTGCTTGTTCAGCTCGCACATTCCTTTGCCGTTCTTCTCTGATAACATCTTGAAGTTTGTGGAAGTGCACCAGGGCTTTCTCAGGCAAGAATAACTGCACGATATTGAATCAGGTGACTCAAACTGCTCAACCACGTGGCCATCAAGACGCTGATTCTCGTGCGTCGAGAAGTATGCCGAACGAGACGGTGTAGAGTCCTTCGCGGCCGCGAGAAAAGAAACATTCATCACTCCTTGAAACAGAAGAAAAGCTAGAACCCTGTTGCGACCCATTGCTTGGTAAATCTTCTTGGAAAGGAAAGTTGTTCCATAAACTTCACATTTACAACTGTCTTGGCGTTTCTATGACTACCACCGTCGTGCAGTGTGATAAGTAGACATGATTGGCTGACTTTTGTTGAGAGATGAGGCTGCCAATAAGTCGTCGGTTTGACAGGTAAGTTGTCTGTTCGCTTTTTCTGCTGATTTGAAGCGATTTTGGTGAAATAAATACTTAACCCAAGGAGCGATAACTCACCAAAATCGCTTCAAATAAGCCGAAAAAGCGAACAGACATTACCATCGTAAATGTTCCCATACACAGTCTTATAACTTTGTCATTACGTGACATATATAGAGAGAAATCGAAAACAACGGGATATTTGTGCAATTCAATTTAAAATATGATCAATTTTGTTATAAGGCAGGTGGCAAAAATATGGTAAAATGTTGGCAAATTTATTACAGTCAGACTAATGCACTTATCAATTGAAATCCCGACCCCCCCCCCCCACCCACCCGGGCCAAGGTGGGGAATGTGGGGATTTTTATGCATTTGAAGGCACGGTTTGCCCGGGGGGGTGGGGGATTTCTCAGCATTTGCATTTACACATTCATCGAGGTCAGGGGAGCGAGGTGGGATTTGACTCGTGCCTAGTTTCCTCACGGCAATTTCTTCACGTGGTCACTGGTGTCGCTCGCGGCTCGCTGGATTTCGTGCAGTTGTTTGGTTCGACATCTGGTTTTGAAAGTTAAGTTTCCTAATTATTTTCCCTTTATTCCATCATTTAGATTAATCCTTTGGGATTTTGCCTTGAGCTTTCATGGTTCATTGACTGGAAAATGTTATTGTCTTTAAACAAAACTTCTCACACAATGCAGATATACGCTCTTCTACTTCTTAGTGTTTATTAAAACCATGTGGTTTCTTAAGTTCTATATTTCGTCATTCTTTAGGGTCCAAAATATAAAATATAGCTCCTAAGAACTATTTTATGCAGTCTATTTTAATATAACATCAATTTCTCCATGTTTTGTCTTGCTACACAGGATTCTTGCATGGTATAAAATGAAAAACGTCAAGATACGATTAGATAGACAGCAGTAATTTATAATTGTTCTGGTTTGCTGGCTGTTTCCCTTCCACGTCTACGGACAGGTAAGTTTCCCTGATCTTGCTTTTATTTAATCCCTCTGACTAAAGTAATTTGAATTTTCTCGCTGTGTTTTTCTCACAGGAATTCTGCAGGACCTACCAATTCCCTTTGCTTGTGAAAGTTGAGGTATGTATGGCTGTTATTTTGAATTAAACTTATCATTGATAGTCAGTTAGGGAACAACATAGGTTTCCCCACCAAGGTGGGGGTTTTACCAGTCAATATGCCCCAGAAGGGTGGGGGTTTGTTAAGATTTGTAATGGTGTCAAGTCAAATCCCCACCTGGCCCGGGGTGGGGGGGGGGGGGGGTCGGGATTTCAATTGATAAGTGCATAAGTGAAGCGTACCCCTCAAGATTGAATTAATGAACTGAATATTTGAAACTTGAACCCGCTAGTCGTTTCAAGAATGCAATAATGAATTGATTCGAAATTGCTCGCTCGCTCGATCCAAGAATACGGCTAACGGGTTTCCGTTCTTGAAAAATCAATTCACTGTTGCGACTAGTAAGTTTCAAACCTACTAGTCTTTTCTAGAATGCAATAGTGAATTGATTTTTCGGAAACGGAACCCCGATTAGCCGTATTCTTGGATCGAACGAGCGAGTTCAATATTCGAATAATTGCTGCGAAGCCACAGGCTGTGTAGCAGACTAATTTGGTCGGGTATGTGACCAGCCTGGGTTCCCTGCGCCAGATGCCAGGCTCATTTGAAAAAAATTGGATGTATGTATATCACCGCATTTGCCTCGATTTCAAGTAATCGAGATCGAGGCTCTTCCGATTCTAAGAACTTCTACCATTAAAGTGGTATCGATGTCGAAGAGAAAATCCTGTTTCGTGTAGAAAGTTACGTTTTCGCAGGCGAAGAGTTTGAAAGTAAGTGAAGGTTGTACAAATTCCTATGACTAAAGCCGATTTGTTTCTCAGAATATTTGAAGCATATCCTGGAACTTTGAAACGCTTTGAACCCTTTACGCAGCTTAGCGCAAAACCAGTCTAGACATAACCAGAGTTTTGGTGGACGTCAATCATCTCATTCGCATGATTGAGCCCGAGAGCAAGCAAATCTACACGCAAACAAATTATTTCTGCACGTGGTCGTCTTGGAGTTGCGGACTGAACAAGACTTAAACGCCTAGAAAACCATATAATGTGTTTATGAGTTATTAGTTTATAGAATTAAGTTTTGTTCAGTTGGTAGCCCCCACACAAAATACATGCAGAAATATTTTGTTTGCGTCTTGATTAATTTGCTTGCTCTCGGCTCATTCATGCATGCGAATTTTATTTGTTTTTGTCATGTAGGTCAGTAAAAAGGCAGCTAAGAACCCGACAAACGTTTTTAATTTATAGATTTCAAGGATGTAGTTTGTAAGTTAGTGAGCTAGCGTTACATGCCGAAAGTAAAATGATGATTTCTACGAGAGGACCGCTGCAAGGTTTCACTTTTTCAGGTAAAATTTTATATACAGTCGGCAAGGAGGCGGAGATGATTGACGTCCACCAAAACTTACGTTTGTCTAGACTTTTTTTGCGCAGAAGGCCGCGTGTGATTGATAACCGCTGTAACATAAAACGATTTTAAGGAGCATTTAAACATCCAACAAGTAAAAACAGCGTGGCACAAAATATCTTGCCATAAATTAATCGTGATGTGATGCGGTCGCGGTCAACGGACGTGAACATGAGTGAACAGTTTATTGTGTCGACTTCAGTACGTGTTTTAAAACAGAAAAGTTCTTAACCTTATTAGCCTTTGGCAAAATACCCTAATCTAGTAGCTCATGTTGACTCATCCCTCTACAATACTTCCTAAATGTCATAAAACATGTTCCACATAACACTTCACTCGCAGCACTTCACTTTCCAGTGGAAACTGCTAGTCAATTCATTAACGACTAGCGGGCTTCAAGTTTCAAATAATCAGTTCATTAATGCAATCTTGAGGGGTGTGCTTCACTTAGTTTGACTGTAAGCACATGCCGCATAGTTGAAAGGGCTAAATAAACAAAAACGACAGAATTTCAACATTGTCGACATCAAAAGCTGGAATTGTAGCTAAATGCTTATGCTAAATCTTTCGAGTGTGTCGTTTGTGACATCGATCTCTTCTAATCTTCTTCTCCGCTAACCAGTCTTCTCCCTTTATGGTTAATTTTTATCTCTTTGGTGTTTTTTCCATTAAACAACTATTTTCAGGATTCTTTAAATTTTGAAGACATTTTTTAGCTGACCAAATTAACTCAAAATACGATCATAATTGAGCTCCTTTAACAACGACTCTCAATCGAAGAAATTGCAGTGTTGTTTTTCACTAATATCCGGTGCGCGAGATGGCTGTTCGGCAGACATTTTTGGAACCAAGTTTCTTGCTATAACAAAAATCAACCACCGTATTACAATCCTAACTTCAGTCGTACCTGAAAATAAGCCATTTCCGAGTTCCCTTGTGCCTCTGTTTCAAAGCGAGTCTAAGTGCGAAACCATTCTAATGAAAATGACTTTGATTTATATGAAAATGAAACCATTGCCAGAAATTGCGGACATTTGAGCCCGCGCATAAGCAGCGGGCCAATTAATTACTCATGCTAATGCCGTCTCCGAGGAAATCCCCCGTGGTTTACTAAAAACAGCTTCATTCGCTTTCCCCTGTCGTTTTATACGTCACTGCCATCCGCTAAAGAAATAGGGAAAGATTTTTTGATATGGAGAGGATTATTACCATGCGAAAATGTGAGCTATGATTACTTTTTCAAATGGAGAGGAAACATACAGAATACTTCAATTCAGTAACTACTTGCTGTCTCGGGGAATTAAAGAATACTCAGAAGACTTACCGAGCCACATTTTCACCGGGTAATAATTCTCTTTACATCACTAAATCTTCCCATATTTCTTGAGTGGATGACAGTGTCATATAAAACGAGAAAACGAATTAAGTTTGTCACGCCATGGGGTCTTACATAAACTTGTAATTTTAGCGCTGACTGAAAGGACATTGGTCATCTGTCTCCCCAGCCTTCAACAGAGATAGAAGGCTTGGTTTCTTAGGTTTCTTTTGATACCAAACGTGCCAGAATTTACTGAAAAATGCCAGTGTTTGCCCAAGAATGCGACGTGTGGTTCTCGGATCAACACAGATGAGACGCTCGCGTGACATTTGATTTCTTTGCTTTCGGTAGGACTGATTTGCGCTTATCTGAACTGTTTTTGAAGGCAATTAGCAGGGCGAAGAAATAAGCAGCGAAGGTGAAAATTGGCCAAATAGTACACCATACGGTGCTTTTCCTCAAACGATCGGGGCACTTTGAATATCCCGCTTGTGTAATCTGCTGTGGCGGATCAAAATCTGTTTGGGATGAAAATATTGGATTTCAAGCCTCCGTAATATAGAGCATTGTATGAGCCAATCTTCGAAAACAAACATCGATGAAAAGCATGCAGGGCCAGTAACATTTGTTGATTAAAAGCAACTAATCAGAATAGCAGAGGAAACTTTCAAGAACCCAACCGGATCGCGGAACTTGTTCTATTTTATTTTGTTTTATTTCTGCCATACATTTCCTTTGAGTGTTTAGCGGCCATATTTCTAAGAAACCTCGCGCGTGCGCCGTTGCGAGGACCGCGATTTCTGGCCATTTGCATGCAGAACTCATTTTCATGTGAAAAGTTTCGCACTTAGACTCGTTTTGAAACAGAGGCACACGGACCACAAAAGAACTATTGACTTGGGGGATTGGAGGCTGTGATCTATTGTCAGTGTTTTAACGCATGCGCATTAAAGTGAGGTGTCCATTTCGTGTTAGAGTTCTCTATGTTGAATTACAGTTGCTGTGTATGTGATTTCGAATCTAGACATATCGAACTCTTCTTGAAACCATCGGAGGGTTTCTCTGTATTTAGCACTGGCGACGAGGATGGGATCGACTAACTAATGAAGAATTGCGGCACTTACTATTGAAATTCAAGGTGTAGCTCCGTTCGATTGCAGAGTTTTTTAATACGTCGTGAACCGTGATTCTGGTTGTGTCTCCTGTTATTTTCGACAGTAATTAACAAAATTGTGTGACTGCGACAGGGAAATCATTCCTCTTCGTGTTCTTGCTCGGATCTCATTTCGCTGCACGCGGAACGTGAAGCGGGTGGTTGATAAAGACATCTAACAAGGTGTAACCTTCTAAATATCACAAGTAACGTTAGTTCGTGCCAAAAATGCCATTTTTCGTGAACCGTGCTATTCAGGATTTTGTTTCGCGTGAATTGTGAAAGGACCAATTTATTTTCCGTGAAACTTGATCTTGATCCCACTTGCACTCCCCCTTTACCACCCTCTAAACTTTCTTAGTAGAGTACACACAAAAGTTTTGCGTGCATGAAATCGTAAAACGATTTTGAGCCTTTTTTGAGTTCAAGTTCGTAAAATGGTCAAGGGACAGGATTTTGCTTTCTTCGACACGTCGAAGACTCACTCATTCAATTTGATAAATCGTTTGTCTTCTGTTATAAGTAAGGAAAGACATGACTGTACTCTTCGGTGCACCAATGATTAGTTCGTTTGTCTCCGGATCGAGCGGTCCGGGCTCGAGCCAAGGCCGGGAACACTTTGTCGCGTTCGTGGGCAAAAAAAAAAACCACTCTACTCTTGCGCGCAGTGCTGTCGCGTCACCACCCATGTGTATAAATGGGCACCAGCACATTTAATGCTGGGGGTAACCCTGCGATGGACCAGCATCTTATACATACTGGGCGGAGTAGAAATACTCCTAATCGCTTCATGCTACAGAAAACGTGATAAACTACAGTATGGTGCTTTTAAAAGACTACATGATAATACCAATTATTAAAAACTGGATCATTGGATAATGCAATTCGAGAGTTTTCATTGGCTTAGCCATCATGATATATGAGCCAATATACCATGATCTACAAAAATGGCAAGCGTATGCGTGATTTTTTGGGCCTTTTAGTTTGTACTGTAGTCTAGTTTTCTATATTTTGGGGGCGTTTTTAATAAAACAATTATTCCACTCGCGCTTGTTGGATATGAGATGATTATAGCCAACTCGGCGCTACGCGCCTCGTTGGCTATCTATCATCTCATATCCAACGCGCGCTCATGGAATAATTGTTAATTACACAAGACAACCAACTTATCATAACGTGACGGTTGCGAGGTTTTTGACTATCAGACCTATATTGATTTTTACCAGGTAATTGGGAAATAAATAAAAGGACTCATTGTGATTAGAAATTATAATTAAGCTAATGTGGGTATTAAATTAAACTTCATGGTTTTTTACGAAGTTTGATTAAAATTTGCTTTACAATTTCCATCAGATCCTACGCCATATACGGCTCTGGTTTATTTTATACCTAGCTAATAGTAGTACTTGATTTTTTAAGGAAACTTATAGATGGTACTTATAATCATTTCGCATTTAATAGATCCAAAGATTTAATGCATATGCCCGAGATGGCTTGGTTTTCGTGGTAGCATCATAACCAAAATCATATTTAGTTTCCCCTTGCCCTTTTTCACGAAAGAAGCACCGTCTGATTCTGTTATTCCAATCCCGTGATCAGCAACCTGAACAACTACTTCCTCCTCCACCAATCATCATCACTGATCCATCACTATCGTGCCAGTCACACCAGAAACCGATGTTATTGGCGCTTTGGATGTCTCCACTGCACTCAGCCTGTTGAAACCCGTCTGTTGAGTTGTACTGGCCACCATATTGAACCGTACAGTTTCCCAGGCACTGGTCACTGGCCCAAACTGTGCCATTTCTAAAGTCACCATAACTTGTGATTTTTGATCGGAATGTTTGTCCAGCCAAACAGTTATCTGTGGTCTGTAACAAAGGAGTGTGGCTGGGGTCATCACTGCGCGTGATCTTAAACTCTTTGCCGCTGACCAACCAAAATGCGTGTGAGATCATGTCAGCATTCACCGACGGACTAGTTGGGGTTCCAAAGGCAACTTTGTGGCTATACCAAAAAGGCCCGGATTTCCACATCCACCTTCTGTAGTCACTATTTGAGATACGGGAGACCAGAGTCCATCCTTTACCGTCATCTGTCATGTGACAGTACACCTAATGTAGAACGAGCAAATTATTTAAGGTGGCCGAAAACAGTTTTCGCGCGTGCTTTTGCTGATGCAATTCAGCACGCGCACAAGGATTTCAAAACAATAAACATACCGTCAATAGAGCGATCATTTTATTTACTCAACACCCGCACTATCTGTGTTATTTTTCTGTATAATTGAACGCAGTGTATTGATGGCTTTAGTCTTTTATTACAAGATATGTTGGAAAAGGTAACGATGCAAAGAACCCAGCAATTTTCAGCTTTTGCTTGTTACCGAAAGAACCCAGTTAAATGCAACGCATGCGCAGTTGTTCGAAAAATTGAGACCGATTGCTTTAGCAGAAACGTGCTGATTTCTAACGATCCAGTCGTTAGAATTTCAAGAAATTTGACAGAAAAATAGATCACACACTATGTGAATGATCTATCAAAAAAAATCTGAATTTTGGCATAGAGAATTTTTAATAATACAGTAAACGATTAACGGCGAATTAAGAAAATCGCCTATGTCAAAATTTATTAGAACCATGTTGACAGTAGGGATTTGATGTCAATTCTTAGTGTGCGAAATATGAAAACAATCTAACGACTGGATTTTTTTAAATAAACAAAAACCATTATTTGAGCCTTGTTTTTAACCAGCCCTGTTGCCATGGCAACAGCACACACCCTAGTCAAAATGCGAGAATAAATATTTCTGTGGTTAACCTTGACTCTTGCAAAATATGCAATTTTAACGAGAAAACTATTTTTTATAGAATTGTATTGTAGCCTGTCACCGGCTGAAGAAGTCTGCCTCCTCCTGGGGAATACCAGGGCTTTACTTGGGAACTAGGTCATATTCCCCCCTCCCCCTCTCCTTAAGAAAAAATTTGATTTCAACCCCCTCTCAGATAATGATAATATTATTGCTAACCCCCTCCCTTGAAAAAAGTCTCCTTTCATTGATTCCCTCATACCTAGTTTACTTGTAGTTCCTTAAAGAACTGATACAAATGAATAAGATTTTCATTTTTTAAAAGAAGACAAATAGCTGACTATTTTAAAGATCGTGATTTTTGAAAAGTTGAAAACACACGAAATGGTGACCAGTTAAATCTGAAGCAGAAAATTCCGCATATTTTCAATGCAAAACTTCGACAAATGTACTGGATTAAAAAGTTCAATGCTTGAAACATAAATATCATGAAAACTTCAGCTCAATTGGCCAAATTTCTGGTTAGCCCAGCTGGTAAAGCTCCGGACTGCAGTGCGGGATGTTGAGCCCCAGAGCAGACCAACACTCAGGGTCTTAAAATAACTTGTAATAATATCTGCAAATGGTTTGACGTTCAGGTCTTCTCTGATCACAGGCTCCCCAAGCTCAAGATACGTGGTGTATGCGACAGCTTTTTTGTGCCAATTTTAAAACCATTCTGACGCCGTTAAGTGACGTTATTTGAAACCGTTAATTCTTCTTCTAAAAGAGTGGAAAGGTAGATCACTCCCTATATCGCTGCCAGATGCCACTCCACAAATCACTTTCTTCTCAAAAGGAAAAAGTCTCAATTCGCAATAAAACTAACAGTTCCAAAAGCCCTGCCCAATAAATTTCACTCCAAATGCGTGTGCTTCGGCGGCCGAAAGACATGGTGAAGAACGAAAAATTTACCTTACAATTCACCTCTTCAGCTTCCCTCAGAGGCTTGTGATGAGGCCGGCGACAACGGCCGCTCGCAAGGTGGTTTCATTCTCAACTTTGATTGGTCCATTTGATGAACCTTCCCCGGAGGTAAACGTACATTTTGTCGCGAATCAAGTGTCCCACTAGGGCTCCCAAGGGCTATTTTCTGACACCTGTATTGTTAGCTGAAGCACAAGTATTTGGAGGGAAATTTATTGGGCAGGGCTTAAAGCAACTGTTGTTTTTATTGCGTGCGATTCGAGACTTTTACTTTTGAGGAGAAAGCGATTTGTCGAGTGACATCTGACCAGCGATGTATGGAGTGATCTGCCTTTCCATTCTTTTAGAAGGAGGAGTAATGGTTTCAAATAACTTCACTAAACGGCGTCAGAATGGCTTTAAAATCGGCACAAGTTCGCGACACATTTGAGGTAGAAAAATTTCGATTTTTCAAACGAGATAGTTATTTACACAATACTTTTTACATTAAAAGAGATTTCTTAAAACATAAAACTGTAAAAACGAACGATAAAATCCGACGTTTCGGAGTAGTCATGACTCCATTATCAAGGAAAATATAAATGAGATCATGCAAATTACCCCTTCGTAGAAATTTTTTAAACTTTGCAAAAAGTTGCATCTTATCATGCTGATTACAATTCGATAATAAAAAAATGGGGGTCACCGAGCTCGTTTTTGAGTTATAAGCGCTTAAAGCTAAAATTAAGGGTGTTTTTAGCAGGTCATATTGTTGCTATGGTAACCTATTGTGCCACAAAACTAACAGCAACTTGTTCACCGATGATTGGGCAGTTTGTTGAAACCATGATTGTGGCATTAACTGATAAAGAGTGGTTATAATGACCCATCAAACTCTAAGTCTTCGAAAGTACTGGAAACTGTTTTCAGCCACCTTAAGTCCTGTAATATTTTAAAAGCAATTATTATCGTCTCATAAAAACTAAAATTGGGTTAGTCAAAATGGTGGTCATTTTAAGAGCTTTAGCTTCCTTGTTTGTTTTATCCAAAGCAATCAGCAACAAGAAAGGAAGTAAAATTTATTTAGCCATCTAAAAAGGGTGCCTGTAGTGGAGCTGTTTGGAACGAAGAGAAGGGGAGGGTAGAGTTCAACCGATTTTAAACTGCTACAATAACAAACGGCACACAGCGTTGTAATATCACTACAAGTAATCTTGCTTACTTTAAATGATAAGCTTTCATTTGTTAACAGATATTCTCCATTTTGTAAAACCTGCTTGGCTTTCGTTTGGGCCTCATCGCACGAGGAAGCATCTGAAAGATGAGCAAATTAAAAATGTTACAAAGATGTCAAAAATCAGTTCAATACTTTGGCAAATGGCAATGACGTAATTTCTTGACAATTGTCTTATTATCTTTAACACTGAGTTTGCAATTGGCATCAATGATGTGTTTTTCCAAGGTTTGTTGGGGGAACTCCCTTCGCCGCCATCTCCGACAAGTTCCAAATCACCTTGAGCTTAGCTCTTTCTCAAAGCGAGTTTTGGTGTCCATCCTCACATATCAAAATGAGATTTCGCTCACATGCAAATCAAATTCATTTTTTATATGAATGGTTGTCCACCAGGCCTCGCTTTTCAGAAGTTTAGGTGAACTCAGAAATGGCCTATTGATTTTGTAACACTGTACCATCGAGTAGTTTCGAATGGGTCGAATGATTTGGCCCAACTAATTTAGCTTATCGAAAGCCATTGGCAACATCTCCCTGCTCTCTTCAGTAACTTGGAAAGATATATCTTTGTACAAGTTAAAAGATTTCTTACCGATTTTAATGTCACATTTTTCTCCAGCC
>JAHPZR010017741.1:20000-25000 GCA_019787425.1 Platygyra sinensis
TCGGCAGTCGAGCGAGACTAAACCATGCACAAACTTGGTCTGAAGCCGAATACCATTGCTTTATCTCGAATATAACAAACCCGGTAAACAAAATGTTTCTGAGATTAATTTATTTACAAAATTCAACTCTTCCCAATGTCAAAACAAATGTTGACACACTTATTGATTTCAGGAATGAAACATCAAAACATCACTTCTTAAAATCGGTAAAATAAGTACATAAATAAGTTTACATAACCTTGCTTTCCGATGCAAATGGTCCTGTCCGTTTCATGCAAAGCAGTGAGCAAAGTATAGCTAACAACAGCTCACGGTTAACAGTATCCCAGCTAAAATGTGTCTCCGACACTATATAAAGCTGATTTGAGAATCACCAACCACAGAAGACAGAAATCTCCACCGTCATTTACGCTCCTTTCATTCAAAACTCGAATTAAATGGCCTCTAGGTTGACCGCAACCACAAGTTTCCCGAGCGTAATTTTTAAACTCCTGTAATTTTCAAGGCAACGTCCAAGCTTTTGGGCTCACAGGGCTGCTCCGATGACAAAAACTGACTTGATTTTTCCAGCATTTTCTTCAAGATTTGTAGATTTCGCAGTTCAATTCTGCTTTCACTGTAAGTTTTCATTCCACGAGAAGCGACGCTCGAGTCAGGTTTGACAGTGGCGTAATTTTCCCGACCAATCACAATTCTTTGCTACGCATAGTAACCAATGAAATTGCTTCATTTTGTATAGATCATAGATCACGTCAAATGGCTTTTTTTGTGTTCGCGAAAGTGGGCAAAAGCCGGGCGGGGCAAAGGCCGGCTTTCGCGTTATGTTGAAATATTTTGAAATAAAAAAGTTTTTCGTTATTATATAAAACAAATAGATTCCATGTTGCCGTGCATCTGATTCAGTAATAGATCACAGAAGACGCCAAAATGTGGTAAGAACATCAGTGACACACTCGGCTACGCCTCGTGTGCCACCTTTTTGTTCTTACCACATTTTGACGTCATCTGTGGTCTATTACTGCTCACCTGAATTAAGGCATAGGTCTCACTTATGTGTGATGTTTTGGACATTTTTTTCTAAATTAAGTCTTTTTCCTAAAATATTGGCTTCTTATTGTATGTTTTTATGTAAAATGATTTTTTCCTGACAATTTACTCGACTTTAGTGGTCACGTGATTGACCACGCCCTAAATTGAAAGAAATATGATCATTTAAGTTACAAGATGTAAACGTACTATAAAACTCTTGTTTTTTCGTCCAAATCCTTAGCCTTACCTGGTCAACGGGGATTTTGAAAACGTTTTACTCTTTTGTCATTATTTCCAATTTTTACCTAGTCCCAGTCCCTCTCCAATGTATATGCGTTGTAATTGAAACAAAAGAGATAAATCTTTCAAACCCCGTTGAATTCTCTAAACTTGGTGGTTATAGCCATTCGCATAAGACAAAATTAGTCATGGATTACAACTGCAAACTATTGTAAATTTGGATTCAAATTTATATAAACAACTGGGCGTGGCAAGTCACGTGACCAAAGAGCAAAGTTCTTGAAACCAAAAATAAAAAGCTTCTTTCAAATACTTCACCCTATACAAGTTTAGAAGCCATAGATTAAATGTATTTGAAATTAGACCACCCCCTCCAAAATACAGCGAGACCCTTTCCTTAATTCACGTGAGTGAACAGACGCACGGCAACATGGAATCTATTTGTTAACCAGACATATCACATATCATGTCTCATGACGGTTTACAATTGTATTGAGTGATATCAAACGTCAGCTATCGCTCGGTCGATGCGACAAGGTCTCGGTCTGAGATTTCCCCGTAATTAAAGACCCAACTCGCGGTCAATAAGTAGTTGATAATTTCTTAGGTAGAATTATTTCAAGGGGTTTGCTGTTGAGCTTTGGTACACTGAGGGAGTATTGGCTTTAATTTCTTAGGAATGTTTTCTTTCTTAAATTGTGTTCCTTCTTAACTCTTGTGTACCATTGAGATTTTTAACTGCGCAAGTCTGAAACGTGCTTTGAGAACAGTGAGAGCATATTTTAATGAGCTCTTCACTGCAATACATTTAGAACGAACTGAATAACAATGTTCTACTTTACTGATCTCGAGAAGCTCTTGTGGAACATAGTAATGGCACATATTACTGTGCTATATATATTTTACCGATCATGAACTCTTCACGCAACACATTACGTGTGAAAAACGAAATGTTCAACTGCAGCTACATGCACTTCTTACAAGAGGCACGTTAGGAACAAGAACTTTTTCAGTACTAGAGGAGCTTTACGAAAGACAAGGCTGAATCAAAGATGAATCAATTGTTTACTACAATTTTCCACGCGACGCTTTTTAAAGCAAGGACTGGCGATATATTTTCGAGGCACTTGAAGAATAGGCAGCGCTTTTAAGACGATGGGATATTTTAACTTGCTTTTCAAGAAAAAAAAAACGATTATTGAATAGAAAACTGTCATCCGATTTTAAATGCGCTCTTCACACTAAACTATTTATCATAAACACGTAGGGTCCAATGATGGATAATTTTAATGATAGAGAGCTTGAAGCAAGCCATAAATTCAACGATCTCGTCTAAATTACACTCTTTTTGAAAAGAACATTTTCGGGCCTAGGCACGATATTGTTTATTTTTTGCCCATGCTACGCTTAAAATATTCTTGTAAATAGTCTTACACTTTTTTTAAACATAATGAATTTGATGGCGTTGAAGTAGTTTTGGCGCCAGACTGCAGTCAATAAAGCTTGATATCTCACACAAAACTTCTTGCAGAAGTGCTTTTATCATCAAACATATGGCTGGGGCTGAGTTTGCTAGTTTTGCCGTTTAGAAAAAGAAAGAATTTTATGCGTTACCTACAAACATGTTATTTTATAGTACATGTATTTACAATTTTTTAACACGGAAAGCTATTTTATGTTCCTTGCAAAATCTCAGCTTCAGGTTTTTTTCTTAAAAATAATCTTAAAACTTCGGAAATTTTAGCCTAGCTATTCCTATAAGTAATATATCAAACACGAAACACCGTATGTGAGTACATCTTCAAAGACCGAGAGAGTTGACAATATGACAGAGTATTTTTGACAAGCTTCGAGGTATATGGAAATGTGGTCACGATCAAACACTCTCGAATGTTCAGTTGATATATCTTCTCAATCGAAACTAAAACTAAGGGCCCGTGCACGCGTATCCGGATACTTTTGAATCCGCAACTTTTTCTTTCCGGATTCAACATTTCCTCGTCCACACGTAGCGTATTCAAATCTAATTCATCTCTTCACACGCATGCTATGGTAGCCGGATTCACTCTAGTTCCAGGTTCCTATGCAATAAAATGTGTTTAGAGCGTGCACCATAAAGCGCGCGATAGTGGCAGCAAATATGCCCTGTTGTTGCTGTTGTACTGTTATTCCGGTTTATTGTTCGGTAAGAAGTTGGACACGAATTTGCTATCCGGATTCACCCGTGCACTCGTTATCGGATTCGTTGAGGATTTATTTTTTTCCACTCTATAGTGCAGATTTAAAAATATCCTGATACGTGTGGACTGGGACTAAGATCAGATGTCGAAACATCGTCACGGTCATGATTTACTTTGTTTAAACTTGATGAATTATTAATAAGTTGAGGAAGGTCTATCAATTATACAGGAAAAGTGCAAACTTTCTTAATACAACTGGTCATAAACATAATAATGTCTTACCTTTAAGATCAAAGAAAATGTTACTCCTTCTTGTTCATGGAACTCAGTGTTTTCATCGAGGACTCCGTGCTTGTTCAGTTCGCACGTTCCTTTGCCGTTCTTCTCGGATAACATCTTGAAGTTTGTGGAAGTACACCAGGGATTTCTTAGGCAAGAATAACTGCACGATATTGAATCAGGTGACTCAGACTGCTCAACCACGTGGCCATCAAGGCGCTGATTCTCGTGCGTCGTGAAGTATGCCGAACGAGACGATGTAGCGTCTTCTGCGGCCGCGAGATAACAAACATTTATCATTCCTTGAAACAGAAGAAAAGCTAGAAGGACCCTGTTCCGACCCATTGCTTGGTAAGTCTTCTTGGAAAGGGAAGTTGTTCCAAAACTTCACATTTATAAGTGTCGTGACGTTTCTATGGCTACCACCGTCGTGTAGCGTAATAAGTAGACATGATTGGTTGACTTTTGTTGAGAGATGAGGATGCTAACAAGTTGTCGGTTTCAGAGTTACATTGTCTGTTCGATTTTTCTGCTGATTTGAATCGATTTTGGTGAAATAAATACTTAACCCAGGGAGCGATAACTCACCAAAATCGCTTCAAACAAGCCGAAAAAGCGAAGAAGCATTACCATCGTAAATATTCCCATACAAAGTCTTATAATTTTGTCATTACGCGACAAGATATACCGAAGATAATTTCGAAATTAAAAGCATAGGGTATTTGTGCAATTCAATTTAAAATATGATCAATTTTGTTATAAGGCAGGTGGCAAATTGTGGTAAAATTTTAGCAAATTTATTACGCAGATGTCGCATAGCTGGCAAGGCTAAGTAAACAGAATTTCAACATCGTTTACATTAAGCTAGAATTGTCTCTAAATGTTTATGCTAATCTTTCGAGTGTGTCGTTTATGATATCGATCTCTACTAATCTTCTTCATCCTTAACCAGTCTTGTCCCTGTATAGTTAATTTTTATCTCTTTGGTGTTTTTCTATCTTAGTAAACTACTATTTTCAGATTTCTTTCAATTTAAAGACATTTTGTAGCTGACCAAATTAACTAAAGATACGATTTGATTAAGCTCCTTTAACAACGACTCTCAATCGAGGAAATTGCAGTGTTGTTTTTCACTGATATCCAGTGTAAGATCCAAGGGCGTTGATTAGTGTGTAGGTAGTGTTTCGCTTCAAATTGTTTAGTATTTCTTGTAGCCTGTTCATTAGTATTTTATTGTTTTTTGTTTGTTTTCACACTTTCGCTCCTAGTCTT
>JAHPZR010017741.1:27500-30000 GCA_019787425.1 Platygyra sinensis
CGCAAAGTAGACTCGAGTTCTACTTTCTGCAACAAATTCCAATATTGCTGCTCGTATTACCACTGAAGCTACAACTTTTCTTGCAACAAATTTGAATTTAACCCTTGTGATTGGCCGTCGTGAAGCGTGGCAAATAAAATAAAAACATGGTGGACAGTGAAGAAGAGCCCGGGGACGAGCCTGAATGCTAAATAGACCAGTAACTCGTGGAAAGTCATCAATTTGCCCTTTAAAACGACCTTGAGGGCCATCATAGTCCTTGGAACACCTCTTTTGTCCCTTCAAAACAATGCAAGCAGAAAACTTGGAAGAACTGTCGGAAAATCACAATTTTTCGGCTATCTATCTGGAACGAAACTGTGCTTCATATTGAGAAACTTCGTTGACACGGAAATTAAAAAGAAAAAGACGGCCAGAAGTCGAAGTGGAACTTCGTCGGAAGTTAAATTACACGAAAGAAGGCGCCATGTTATTTCCACACGTTTGACCAATTTTTTTGTGCAGATTTTGCAGACTGCAACACTGTATTTTGCTGCGAGTCAAGTTGGTCATAAAAGCGGTAAAACGCGCAACAGAGGTTTTCAACTTGCAACCGCAACAATGTTGCGAGACAAGTTGAAGAAAATGGTTGCCCGTATTACCGAACCTTTATGGAAAAGCTGTTAAATCTTTTTCATATGTTAAATTAAGATTGGAGTAATGTGAAGTTCTTGTAAAAGGAGCCGCGGAACTCAACTTGATCAGCGATATAATGCGGGACATACCTACATTCCCCACTGTCTTCACTCAAACTGGAGCAACTTACGGCGAAAATAAGCAAAATTCGTTGAGTTGTGGGCCAAGGCATAAACAATTTCGGGAATTTCGGACGCCATTTCCTCTGCGCGACATCCGCGAAAATCCTCGCAGCAATGAACGCGCGTGTGCCGTGGGCGATGGCGCAATTTGTTCTAAAAAGAGAAAAAATTGTCCCATATCATGGGCCAACCCCAATACTAGAAATGGCGCGCGCTTACGGTCTCCGTCCCTGATTATGGCTCCTGGATCAGATAACTAATGAAGAATTGCGGCAGTTAATATTGAAATTCAAGGTGTAGCTCCATTCGATTGCAAAGTTTTTTAATACGTCTTGAACTGCGATTCTGGTTGTGTCTTCTGTTATTTTCGACAGTAAGTAACAAAATTGTGTGGCTGTGACAGGGAAATCATCCCTCTTCGTGTTCTTGTTAGGATTTCCTTTTGCTGTCGGCACGCGGAGCGTAAAGCGGGTGGAAGATAAAGACATCTAACAAGGCGTAACCTTTTAAATTTCACAAGTTAGGTTAGTTGTTGCCAAAAATGCTATTTTTCGTGAATCGTGCCATGCAGATTTTGTTTCGGGTGAATTGTGAAAGGACCAATTTATTCCCGTGAAACGTGATTTTGACCCTACTCTAACCTGCGATGAGGCATTTTTTTTTTGAAAGGGAGAAGGAGAAAAAAAAACGCCTGATACATTTATTAGACCAGCCGCCAACCGCCCTCCCTTAAATAAACTAGGGTGTGGTTGAACTGTCACTTACGCGCCAACCAGGATTCACCGGAAATCAAATCACTTTATTTCCACGAGACGCGAAAATATCTGCAGAATATAATTTGTACAGTTACATATATACATTCATGGAAACTTGGCCGTGTTTTGAAAAACAAATGTGTTCGGAAGCAAGGTGAGATAGCGCTCGGGTAAATAGACCGTGCTGTTATTTCTGTGACATTAACTTACCGTGCATTCTGTACTTCAAGTTGTTAATTGCTCACCGCTCTTGTCACGAACTTGAGATTATCGTGAAAGTCTGACGCACGAGCAACTCTGTTGATCTACTCGAAGAATTCTTCGAGTGGAGCCACAACAGGTTGCTCGTGCGTCTGACTTTCACGATAATCTCAAGTTCGTGACAAGAGCGGTGAGCAATTAACAACTTGAAGTACAGAATGCACGGTAAGTTAATGTCACAGAAATAACAGCACGGTCTATTTACCCGAGCGCTATCTCACCTTGCTTCCGAACACATTTGTTTTTCAAAACACGGCCAAGTTTCCATGAATGTATATATGTAACTGTACAAATTATATTCTGCAGATATTTTCGCGTCTCGTGGAAATAAAGTGATTTGATTTCCGGTGAATCCTGGTTGGCGCGTAAGTGACAGTTCAACCACACCCTAGTTTATTTAAGGGAGGGCGGTTGGCGGCTGGTCTAATAAATGTATCAGGCGTTTTTTTTTCTCCTTCTCCCTTTCAAAAAAAAAATGCCTCATCGCAGGTTAGAGTAGGGTCAAAATCACGTTTCACGGGAATAAATTGGTCCTTTCACAATTCACCCGAAACAAAATCTGCATGGCACGATTCACGAAAAATAGCATTTTTGGCAACAACTAACCTAACTTGTGAAATTTAAAAGGTTACGCCTTGTTAGATGTCTTTATCTTCCACCCGCTTTACGCTCCGCGTGCCGACAGCA
>JAHPZR010017741.1:35000-37026 GCA_019787425.1 Platygyra sinensis
GATCTTAAAGGTAAGACATTATTATGTTTATGACCAGTTGTATTAAGAAAGTTTGCACTTTTCCTGTATAATTGATAGACCTTCCTCAACTTATTAATAATTCATCAAGTTTAAACAAAGTAAATCATGACCGTGACGATGTTTCGACATCTGATCTTAGTCCCAGTCCACACGTATCAGGATATTTTTAAATCTGCACTATAGAGTGGAAAAAATAAATCCTCAACGAATCCGATAACGAGTGCACGGGTGAATCCGGATAGCAAATTCGTGTCCAACTTCTTACCGAACAATAAACCGGAATAACAGTACAACAGCAACAACAGGGCATATTTGCTGCCACTATCGCGCGCTTTATGGTGCACGCTCTAAACACATTTTATTGCATAGGAACCTGGAACTAGAGTGAATCCGGCTACCATAGCATGCGTGTGAAGAGATGAATTAGATTTGAATACGCTACGTGTGGACGAGGAAATGTTTGAATCCGGAAAGAAAAAGTTGCGGATTCAAAAGTATCCGGATACGCGTGCACGGGCCCTTAGTTTTAGTTTCGATTGAGAAGATATATCAACTGAACATTCGAGAGTGTTTGATCGTGACCACATTTCCATATACCTCGAAGCTTGTCAAAAATACTCTGTCATATTGTCAACTCTCTCGGTCTTTGAAGATGTACTCACATACGGTGTTTCGTGTTTGATATATTACTTATAGGAATAGCTAGGCTAAAATTTCCGAAGTTTTAAGATTATTTTTAAGAAAAAAACCTGAAGCTGAGATTTTGCAAGGAACATAAAATAGCTTTCCGTGTTAAAAAATTGTAAATACATGTACTATAAAATAACATGTTTGTAGGTAACGCATAAAATTCTTTCTTTTTCTAAACGGCAAAACTAGCAAACTCAGCCCCAGCCATATGTTTGATGATAAAAGCACTTCTGCAAGAAGTTTTGTGTGAGATATCAAGCTTTATTGACTGCAGTCTGGCGCCAAAACTACTTCAACGCCATCAAATTCATTATGTTTAAAAAAAGTGTAAGACTATTTACAAGAATATTTTAAGCGTAGCATGGGCAAAAAATAACAATATCGTGCCTAGGCCCGAAAATGTTCTTTTCAAAAAAGAGTGTAATTTAGACGAGATCGTTGAATTTATGGCTTGCTTCAAGCTCTCTATCATTAAAATTATCCATCATTGGACCCTACGTGTTTATGATAAATAGTTTAGTGTGAAGAGCGCATTTAAAATCGGATGACAGTTTTCTATTCAATAATCGTTTTTTTTTTCTTGAAAAGCAAGTTAAAATATCCCATCGTCTTAAAAGCGCTGCCTATTCTTCAAGTGCCTCGAAAATATATCGCCAGTCCTTGCTTTAAAAAGCGTCGCGTGGAAAATTGTAGTAAACAATTGATTCATCTTTGATTCAGCCTTGTCTTTCGTAAAGCTCCTCTAGTACTGAAAAAGTTCTTGTTCCTAACGTGCCTCTTGTAAGAAGTGCATGTAGCTGCAGTTGAACATTTCGTTTTTCACACGTAATGTGTTGCGTGAAGAGTTCATGATCGGTAAAATATATTAGCACAGTAATATGTGCCATTACATGTTCCACAAGAGCTTCTCGAGATCAGTAAAGTAGAACATTGTTATTCAGTTCGTTCTAAATGTATTGCAGTGAAGAGCTCATTAAAATATGCTCTCACTGTTCTCAAAGCACGTTTCAGACTTGCGCAGTTAAAAATCTCAATGGTACACAAGAGTTAAGAAGGAGCACAATTTAAGAAAGAAAACATTCCTAAAAAATTAAAGCCAATACTCCCTCAGTGTACCAAAGCTCAACAGCAAACCCCTTAAAATAATTCTACCTAAGAAATTATCAACTACTTATTGACCGCGAGTTGGGTCTTTAATTACGGGGAAATCTCAGACCGACACCTTGTCGCATTGACCGAGCGGTAGCTGACGTTTGATATCACTCAATACAATTGTAAACCGTCATGAGATATGATATGTGATATGTCTGGTTAA
>JAHPZR010017742.1:0-5000 GCA_019787425.1 Platygyra sinensis
AATATACCATGATCTACAAAAATGGCGAGCGTATGCGTGATTTTTTGGCCTTTTTGTTGTTTATCTGTAGTCTTGGTTTCTATATTTTGGGGCGTTTTTAATAAAACAATTATTCCACTCGCGCTTGTTGGATATGAGATGATTATAGCCACTCGGCGCTACGCGCCTCGTTGACTATCTATCATCTCATATCCAACGCGCGCTCATGGAATAATTGTTAATTACACAAGACAACCAACTTATCATAACTTGACGCCTGCGAGGTGTTTGACTATCAGACCTATATTGATTTTTACCAGGTAATTGGGAAATAAATAAAAAGGACTCATTGGGAGTAGAAATTATAAATTAAGCTAATGTGGGTATTAAATTAAAGTTTCATGGTTTTTTACGAAGTTTTGATTAAAAGTTGCTTTACAATTTCCATCAGATCCTACGCAATATACGGCCCTGGTTTATTGTATACCAAGCTAATAGTACTACTTGATTTTTTAAGGAAACTTATAGATGGTACTTATAATCATTTCGCATTTAGTAGATCCAAACATTTAATGGCATATGCCCGAGATGGCTTGGTTTTCGGTGTAGCATTATATCCAAAATCGTATTTAGTTTCCCCTTGCCCTTTTTCAACGAAAGAAGCACCGTCTGATTCTGTTATTCCAATCCCGTGATCAGCACCTGAACAACTACTTTCCTCCTCCACCAATCATCATCACTGATCCATCACTATCGTGCCAGTCACACCAGAAGCCGATGTTATTGGCGCTTTGGATGTCTCCACTGCACTCAGCCTGTTGAAAAACCGTCTGTTAACTTGTACAGAGCCACCATATTGAACCGTACAGTTTCCCAAGGCACTGGTCACTGGCCCAAACTGTGCCATTTCTAAAGTCACCATAACTTGTGATTTTTGATCGGAATGTTTGTCCAGCCAAACAGTTATCTATGGTCTGTAACAAAGGATGTGTGACTGGGGTCATCACTGCGCGTGATCTTAAACTCTTTGCCGCTGACTAACCAAAATGCGTGTGAGATCATGTCAGCATTCACCGACGGACTAGTTGGGTTCCAAAGGCAACTTTGTGGCTATACCAAAAAGGTCCCGGATTTCCACATCCACCTTCTGTAGTCACTATTTGAGATACGGGAGACCAAGAGTCCATCCTTTGCCGTCATCTGTCATGTGACAGTACACCTAATTGTAGAAGGAGCAAATTATTTAAGGTGGCCGAAAACAGTTTTCGCGCGTGCTTTTGCTGATTGCAATTCAGCACGCGCACAAGGATTTCAAAACAATAAACATACCGTCAATAGAGCGATCATTTTATTTACTCAACACCCGCACTATCTGTGTTATTTTTCTATAATTGAACGCAGTGTATTGATGGCTTTAGTCTTTTATTACAAGATATGTTGGAAAAGGTAACGATGCAAAGAACCCAGCAATTTTCAGCTTTTGCTTGTTACCGAAAGAACCCAGTTAAATGCAACGCATGCGCAGTTGTTCGAAAAATTGAGACCGATTGCTTTAGCAGAAACATGCTGATTTCTAACGATCCAGTCGTTAGAATTTCAAGAAATTTGGCAGAAAATAGATCAACAGCATGTGAATGATCTATCAAAAAAAATCTGAATTTTGGCATAGGGAATTTTTAATAATACAGTAAACGATTAACGGCGAATTAAGAAAATCACCTATGTCAAAATTTTATTAGAACCATGTTGACAGTAGGGATTTGATGTCAATTCTTAGTGTGCGAAATATGAAAACAATCTAACGACTGGATTTTTTTTAAATAAACAAAAACCATTATTTGAGCCTTGTTTTTAACCAGCCCCGTTGCCATGGCAACAGCACACACCCTAGTCAAAATGCGAGAATAATATTTCTGTGGTTAACCTTGACTCTTGCAAAATATGCAATTTTAAAGAGAAAACTATTTTTTATAGAATTGTATTGTAGCCTGTCACCGGCTGAAGAAGTCTGCCTCCTCCTGGGGAATACCAGGGCTTTACTTGGGAAACTAGGTCATATTCCCCCCTCCCCCTCTCCTTAAGAAAAAATTTGATTTCAACCCCCTCTCAGATAATGATAATATTAATGCTAACCCCCTCCCTTGAAAAAAGTCTCCTTTCATTGATTCCCTCATACCTAGTTTACTTGTAGTTCCTTAAAGAACTGATACAAATGAATAAGATTTTCATTTTTAAAAGAAGACAAATAGCTGACTATTTTAAAGATCGTGATTTTTTGAAAAGTTGAAAACACACGAAATGGTGACCAGTTAAATCCTGAAGCAGAAAATTCCGCATATTTTCAATGCAAAACTTCGACAAAATGTACTGGATTAAAAAGTTCAATGCTTGAAACATAAATATCATGAAAACTTCAGCTCAATTGGCCAAATTCCTGGTTAGCCCAGCTGGTAAAGCTCCGGACTGCAGTGCGGGATGTTGAGCCCCAGAGCAGACCAACACTCAGGGTCTTAAAATAACTTGTAATAATATCTGCAAATGGTTTGACGTTCAGGTCTTCTCTGATCACAGCTCCCCAAGCTCAAGATACGTGGTGTATGCGACAGCTTTTTTGTGCCAATTTTAAAACCATTCTGACGCCGTTAAGTGACGTTATTTGAAACCGTTAATTCTTCTTCTAAAAGAGTGGAAAGGTAGATCACTCCCTATATCGCTGCCAGGATGCCACTCCACAAATCACTTTCTCTCAAAAGGAAAAAGTCTCAATTCGCAATAAAACTAACAGTTCCATAAAGCCCTGCCCAATAAATTTCACTCCAAATGCGTGTGCTTCGGCGGCCGAAAGACATGGTGAAGAACGAAAAATTTACCTTACAATTCACCTCTTCAGCTTCCCTCAGAGGCTTGTGATGAGGCCGGCGACAACGGCCGCTCGCAAGGTGGTTTCATTCTCACTTTGATTGGTCCATTTGATGAACCTTCCCCGGAGGTAAACGTACATTTTGTCGCGAATCAAGTGTCCCACTAGGGCTCCCAAGGGCTATTTTCTGACACCTGTATTGTTAGCTGAAGCACAAGTATTTGGAGGGAAATTTATTGGGCAGGGCTTAAAGCAACTGTTGTTTTTATTGCGTGCGATTCGGAGACTTTTACTTTTGAGGAGAAAGCGATTTGTCGAGTGAAATCTGACCAGCGATGTATGGAGTGATCTGCCTTTCCATTCTTTTAGAAGGAGAGTAATGGTTTCAAATAACTTCACTAAACGGCGTCAGAATGGCTTTAAAATCGGCACAAGTTCGCGACACATTTGAGGTAGAAAAATTTCGATTTTTCAAACGAGATAGTTATTTACACAATACTTTTTACATTAAAAGAGATTTCTTAAAACATAAAACTGTAAAAACGAACGATAAAATCCGACGTTTTCGGAGTAGTCATGACTCCATTATCAAGGAAAATATAAATGAGATCATGCAAATTACAGCATTTAAAGCGATTTTGGCGGCGAAAAATTAACATAAGAGGGTGCGAAGATTATAAAAATTCTTTCGCACGAATGGAGTCTGATTGCACGTTGAGGTTTGGTTTTAAAGCTCTTATAAAAAGCATTTCGTACACTAAGCAGTCAAATTTGTTTTTGCATTTCTTAAGCACTTGGAAACGCTTTAGCAGGTCCTGAGGCATTGTTCCTGGCATGTTCTTGTAGTGTTTGGCAATGGCGGACGATCGGTGATTTCCCCCTAATCGAAAATTTAAGGTGGCTCTGAACCCCCTTCGTAGAAATTTTTTAAACTTTGCAAAAAGTTGCATCTTATCATGCTGATTACAATTCGATAATAAAAAAATGGGGGTCACCGAGCTCGTTTTTGAGTTATAAGCGCTTAAAGCTAAAATTAAGGGTGTTTTTAGCAGGTCATATTGTTGCTATGGTAACCTATTGTGCCACAAAACTAACAGCAACTTGTTCACCGATGATTGGGCAGTTTGTTGAAACCATGATTGTGGCATTAACTGATAAAGAGTGGTTATAATGACCCATCAAACTCTAAGTCTTCGAAAGTACTGGAAACTGTTTTCAGCCACCTTAAGTCCTGTAATATTTTAAAAGCAATTATTATCGTCTCATAAAAACTAAAATTGGGTTAGTCAAAATGGTGGTCATTTTAAGAGCTTTAGCTTCCTTGTTTGTTTTTATCCAAAGCAATCAGCAACAAGAAAGGAAGTAAAATTTATTTAGCCATCTAAAAAGGGTGCCTGTAGTGGAGCTGTTTGGAACGAAGAGAAGGGGAGGGTAGAGTTCAACCGATTTTAAACTGCTACAATAACAAACGGCACACAGCGTTGTAATATCACTACAAGTAATCTTGCTTACTTTAAATGATAAGCTTTCATTTGTTAACAGATATTCTCCATTTTGTAAAACCTGCTTGGCTTTCGTTTGGGCCTCATCGCACGAGGAAGCATCTGAAAGATGAGCAAATTAAAAATGTTACAAAGATGTCAAAAATCAGTTCAATACTTTGGCAAATGGCAATGACGTAATTTCTTGACAATTGTCTTATTATCTTTAACACTGAGTTTGCAATTGGCATCAATGATGTGTTTTTCCAAGGTTTGTTGGGGGGAACTCCCTTCGCCGCCATCTCCGACAAGTTCCAAATCACCTTGAGCTTAGCTCTTTCTCAAAGCGAGTTTTGGTGTCCATCCTCACATATCAAAATGAGATTTCGCTCACATGCAAATCAAATTCATTTTTTATATGAATGGTTGTCCACCAGGCCTCGCTTTTCAGAAGTTTAGGTGAACTCAGAAATGGCCTATTGATTTTGTAACACTGTACCATCGAGTAGTTTCGAATGGGTCGAATGATTTGGCCCAACTAATTTAGCTTATCGAAAAGCCATTGGCAACATCTCCCTGCTCTCTTCAGTAACTAGGAAAGATATATCTTTGTACAAGTTAAAAGATTTCTTACCGATTTTAATGTCACATTTTTCTCCAGCCCAGGGTACCTGGCACAA
>JAHPZR010017742.1:12500-13865 GCA_019787425.1 Platygyra sinensis
ACTGGTCATAAACATAATAATGTCTTACCTTTAAGATCAAAGAAAATGTTACTCCTTCTTGTTCATGGAACTCAGTGTTTTCATCGAGGACTCCGTGCTTGTTCAGTTCGCACGTTCCTTTGCCGTTCTTCTCGGATAACATCTTGAAGTTTGTGGAAGTACACCAGGGATTTCTTAGGCAAGAATAACTGCACGATATTGAATCAGGTGACTCAGACTGCTCAACCACGTGGCCATCAAGGCGCTGATTCTCGTGCGTCGTGAAGTATGCCGAACGAGACGATGTAGCGTCTTCTGCGGCCGCGAGATAACAAACATTTATCATTCCTTGAAACAGAAGAAAAGCTAGAAGGACCCTGTTCCGACCCATTGCTTGGTAAGTCTTCTTGGAAAGGGAAGTTGTTCCAAAACTTCACATTTATAAGTGTCGTGACGTTTCTATGGCTACCACCGTCGTGTAGCGTAATAAGTAGACATGATTGGTTGACTTTTGTTGAGAGATGAGGATGCTAACAAGTTGTCGGTTTCAGAGTTACATTGTCTGTTCGATTTTTCTGCTGATTTGAATCGATTTTGGTGAAATAAATACTTAACCCAGGGAGCGATAACTCACCAAAATCGCTTCAAACAAGCCGAAAAAGCGAAGAAGCATTACCATCGTAAATATTCCCATACAAAGTCTTATAATTTTGTCATTACGCGACAAGATATACCGAAGATAATTTCGAAATTAAAAGCATAGGGTATTTGTGCAATTCAATTTAAAATATGATCAATTTTGTTATAAGGCAGGTGGCAAATTGTGGTAAAATTTTAGCAAATTTATTACGCAGATGTCGCATAGCTGGCAAGGCTAAGTAAACAGAATTTCAACATCGTTTACATTAAGCTAGAATTGTCTCTAAATGTTTATGCTAATCTTTCGAGTGTGTCGTTTATGATATCGATCTCTACTAATCTTCTTCATCCTTAACCAGTCTTGTCCCTGTATAGTTAATTTTTATCTCTTTGGTGTTTTTCTATCTTAGTAAACTACTATTTTCAGATTTCTTTCAATTTAAAGACATTTTGTAGCTGACCAAATTAACTAAAGATACGATTTGATTAAGCTCCTTTAACAACGACTCTCAATCGAGGAAATTGCAGTGTTGTTTTTCACTGATATCCAGTGTAAGATCCAAGGGCGTTGATTAGTGTGTAGGTAGTGTTTCGCTTCAAATTGTTTAGTATTTCTTGTAGCCTGTTCATTAGTATTTTATTGTTTTTTGTTTGTTTTCACACTTTCGCTCCTAGTCTTTTACCGTTCATCACAATTTGCACCTTTAGTTAAGTCTCGTCGTGTTGTGCATGTAATTAGAAAACAGT
>JAHPZR010017745.1:0-2500 GCA_019787425.1 Platygyra sinensis
CAATTGTATTGAGTGATATCAAACGTCAGCTACCGCTCGGTCAATGCGACAAGGTGTTCGGTCTGAGATTTCCCCGTAATTAAAGACCCAACTCGCGGTCAATAAGTAGTTGATAATTTCTTAGGTAGAATTATTTTAAGGGGTTTGCTGTTGAGCTTTGGTACACTGAGGGAGTATTGGCTTTAATTTTTTAGGAATGTTTTCTTTCTTAAATTGTGCTCCTTCTTAACTCTTGTGTACCATTGAGATTTTTAACTGCGCAAGTCTGAAACGTGCTTTGAGAACAGTGAGAGCATATTTTAATGAGCTCTTCACTGCAATACATTTAGAACGAACTGAATAACAATGTTCTACTTTACTGATCTCGAGAAGCTCTTGTGGAACATGTAATGGCACATATTACTGTGCTAATATATTTTTACCGATCATGAACTCTTCACGCAACACATTACGTGTGAAAAACGAAATGTTCAACTGCAGCTACATGCACTTCTTACAAGAGGCACGTTAGGAACAAGAACTTTTTCAGTACTAGAGGAGCTTTACGAAAGACAAGGCTGAATCAAAGATGAATCAATTGTTTACTACAATTTTCCACGCGACGCTTTTTAAAGCAAGGACTGGCGATATATTTTCGAGGCACTTGAAGAATAGGCAGCGCTTTTAAGACGATGGGATATTTTAACTTGCTTTTCAAGAAAAAAAAAACGATTATTGAATAGAAAACTGTCATCCGATTTTAAATGCGCTCTTCACACTAAACTATTTATCATAAACACGTAGGGTCCAATGATGGATAATTTTAATGATAGAGAGCTTGAAGCAAGCCATAAATTCAACGATCTCGTCTAAATTACACTCTTTTTTGAAAAGAACATTTTCGGGCCTAGGCACGATATTGTTATTTTTTGCCCATGCTACGCTTAAAATATTCTTGTAAATAGTCTTACACTTTTTTTAAACATAATGAATTTGATGGCGTTGAAGTAGTTTTTGGCGCCAGACTGCAGTCAATAAAGCTTGATATCTCACACAAAACTTCTTGCAGAAGTGCTTTTATCATCAAACATATGGCTGGGCTGAGTTTGCTAGTTTTGCCGTTTAGAAAAAGAAAGAATTTTATGCGTTACCTACAAACATGTTATTTTATAGTACATGTATTTACAATTTTTTAACACGGAAAGCTATTTTATGTTCCTTGCAAAATCTCAGCTTCAGGTTTTTTTCTTAAAAATAATCTTAAAACTTCGGAAATTTTAGCCTAGCTATTCCTATAAGTAATATATCAAACACGAAACACCGTATGTGAGTACATCTTCAAAGACCGAGAGAGTTGACAATATGACAGAGTATTTTTGACAAGCTTCGAGGTATATGGAAATGTGGTCACGATCAAACACTCTCGAATGTTCAGTTGATATATCTTCTCAATCGAAACTAAAACTAAGGGCCCGTGCACGCGTATCCGGATACTTTTGAATCCGCAACTTTTTCTTTCCGGATTCAAACATTTCCTCGTCCACACGTAGCGTATTCAAATCTAATTCATCTCTTCACACGCATGCTATGGTAGCCGGATTCACTCTAGTTCCAGGTTCCTATGCAATAAAATGTGTTTAGAGCGTGCACCATAAAGCGCGCGATAGTGGCAGCAAATATGCCCTGTTGTTGCTGTTGTACTGTTATTCCGGTTTATTGTTCGGTAAGAAGTTGGACACGAATTTGCTATCCGGATTCACCCGTGCACTCGTTATCGGATTCGTTGAGGATTTATTTTTTCCACTCTATAGTGCAGATTTAAAAATATCCTGATACGTGTGGACTGGGACTAAGATCAGATGTCGAAACATCGTCACGGTCATGATTTACTTTGTTTAAACTTGATGAATTATTAATAAGTTGAGGAAGGTCTATCAATTATACAGGAAAAGTGCAAACTTTCTTAATACAACTGGTCATAAACATAATAATGTCTTACCTTTAAGATCAAAGAAAATGTTACTCCTTCTTGTTCATGGAACTCAGTGTTTTCATCGAGGACTCCGTGCTTGTTCAGTTCGCACGTTCCTTTGCCGTTCTTCTCGGATAACATCTTGAAGTTTGTGGAAGTACACCAGGGATTTCTTAGGCAAGAATAACTGCACGATATTGAATCAGGTGACTCAGACTGCTCAACCACGTGGCCATCAAGGCGCTGATTCTCGTGCGTCGTGAAGTATGCCGAACGAGACGATGTAGCGTCTTCTGCGGCCGCGAGATAACAAACATTTATCATTCCTTGAAACAGAAGAAAAGCTAGAAGGACCCTGTTCCGACCCATTGCTTGGTAAGTCTTCTTGGAAAGGGAAGTTGTTCCAAAACTTCACATTTATAAGTGTCGTGACGTTTCTATGGCTACCACCGTCGTGTAGCGTAATAAGTAGACATGATTGGTTGACTTTTGTTGAGAGATGAGGATGCTAACAAGTTGTCGGTTTCAGAGTTACATTGTCTGTTCGAT
>JAHPZR010017745.1:5000-10000 GCA_019787425.1 Platygyra sinensis
GTCTGACGCGTATGAGTAGTTCATTTGCATAGTGCAGCGCGTGCACTTTCAAGTCCGATTCGGTGTTTTCAGATTGTGAACAAATCGTAAAAAAAGATTTGTTTCGTTGCCTTTTGTGCTGAGATACTACAACAATTTTCACCAACGTTCACCAAAAGGCTACTGACATCATGTGTGTTTCTTTCACATAGCAAAACTTCACACTGGGAAAATAAAATAGACAAGGAGTTCTGGCTCAATCGAAATCTTTATTCGAGTTGATTAAAATTTCTGATTATTTCTTCTGTATTCACATATTTTCAGCCAAGCTTTTAATATGTTCTCAAACATTAATCAACCTTAAACATATTCAAAGGCTAGAGATATTATATGAGTTCGATGTACGTTTTCAAGTGCGAAGTCCAATTTGTCTTGTTTTACTAGCTGTGCAAAACACGCCTCGGCGGGCGCTCTTAATCATCGACAACAGACAACTTATTGGATTTTTACACAAACAAAACTAAGCAGCATCTACGGACATATACCTATTGTCACTTACTGGGCCTAAACGCTGCTTTATCCAAACATATCTAACTAGTTTTTTTTCTGTGTTATGGAAAAGCTTTTAATCTTTTTCATTTGTTAAATTTAGATTGGAGTAATGTGAAGTTGTCGTAAAAGGAGCCCGGACGGAATTCAACTTGATCAGCGATATAATGCGGGACTTACCTACATTCCCCACTGTCTTCACTCAAACTGGAGCAACTTACGGCGAAAATAAGCAAAATTCGTTGAGTTGTGGGCCAAAGGCACAAACAATTTCGGGAATTTCGGACGCCATTTCCTCTGCACGACATCCGCGAAAATCCTCGCAGCAATGAACGCGCGTGTGCCGTAGGCGATGGCGCAATTTGTTCTTAAAAGAGAAAAATTGTCCCATATCATCACAGGGAGCCCTCACATCCGTTTAGAATATGAATAAAAGATCAAATTAGTGGCCGCCATTTTGAATTTTTAACATGCGCGCGGTCTGCTAGTGCGAGGTCTGGAACCAAGATAACGGAAGTCTGGGACTCGCAAATTTCTCGGAGGATCCGATCACTCACCGAAAATAATAAAGTGACAAGGGATGAAACTTTTAAAATTTTTTTCGTCTCATGTCTCTGCCAGTTGGGGGGAACGGAGGTAAGATGTGAAGAAGAGACCGGAAGTCAAAATGCGGATTTCTTGACGCGCATACACAGCGTTTCAACAAGGTGGACCAATGGTTTCCTTCTGATTATAAATCGTTTATTAAAAAAAGAACACCTCGCCGTCCGAAGACTGAGTTATGTGTATAATGTACAGGAACAAGATTTATAATTACAGTAAGTTACAAAGAACAATAATAATACAAGTATACAAATCAAATAAAATCATATCACTCTCTTGGGATAATCTTGTATCAAGAAAATACACATACATAAATTGATGTTGCAAATGTTTTGAAAAATAATTCAGCTGTGGAATATGTAGGAATCAACATTGAGCCGACAGTCGTGCTTGTTACATAAACCGTTTTGGTCTTTGCACTCAGAAATTTGCTCTGAGAAAGGACTTCCCACTACCATCAACAGTAGCAACCAGTCTCTTAACTATCCGTGCCACTACCGGCGGCCCAGCAACTAAAGGTATTGTGGCCAGCCAAACAACTTCCAGCACTTTCCTTTGACATTGAGTCAAACCGCGAGAGGCAAACGAGCGGCGACATAAGCTGATCTGAATCGCAGGACCGAAAAAGTCGTCAATTAACAAAACCCTCGCCGTCTCAAATCACAGAATTACCTTACAGTTGATTGACATTAGCAAAATCTTCTCCTACAATTAATACCTGCCTTATGTTGTCAGGAGGAAGAAATTTCTTAACATAACAGTCGTGAAATTCCTGAATTTTTCCAAATTAAAAGTTCTTGAACTCTTCCCGCCACTGTGGCGTCATGAACGGATCTGGCCTTGGCCTTGACCTTGACCTTGGCCCTGGCCTTGTGGCAGCATTCTATTTCCGGAATACAATCACCACACTTCCGATATTAAAACTGACCAATCACAACAAGCGACACTATCACTTCCGCTTCGAATCTGTCAATCAACTTGTAGTATTTCTGACTTCCGTGGCCCCCAACTGGCAGAGACATAGCTCGAAAGCGGGTAGTTTAAAACAACGCCAAAATATCGCATACTTTCTGGGTGTTTGGGCTAAATGAGCTTAGATATATTTAGCCTAATCCTTATTCTTCTGACAGAGCAATTTTCGGCAAATTACGAAGTAAAGTTCCCTCGAAGTAATGCGAAATTCGAAACGCTGTGATTTAAGTTTCATCCCTTGTCACTTTATTAGATCTCCGAGCAGGCTCCGAGCGATTTCCGTAATCTCGGTTCCACACCTCGCACTAGCAGACCGCGCAATTTACCGCGCGCGGGTATGGCGGCCACAAAACACACAACACCCGCGATAAGGTATATTTGATCTTTACTCATACTCTAAACGAATGTGAGGGCTCCCTGTGTATCATGGGGCCAACCCCAATACTAGAAATGGCGCGCGCTTACGGTCTCCGTCCCTGATTATGGCTCCTGGATCAGATAACTAATGAAGAATTGCGGCAGTTAACATTGAAATTCAAGGTGTAGCTCCATTCGATTGCAAAGTTTTTTAATACGTCTTGAACTGCGATTCTGGTTGTGTCTTCTGTTATTTTCGACAGTAATTAACAAAATTGTGTGGCTGTGACAGGGAAATCATCCCTCTTCGTGTTCTTGTTAGGATTTCCTTTTGCTGTCGGCACGCGGAACGTGAAGCGGGTGGAAGATAAAGACATCTAACAAGGCGTAACCTTTTAAATTTCACAAGTTACGTTAGTTCTTGCCAAAAATGCCATTTTTCGTGAATCGTGCCATGCAGATTTTGTTTCGGGTGAATTGTGAAAGGACCAATTTAGTTCCCGTGAAACATGATTTTGACCCTACTCTAACCTGCGATGAGGGATTTTTTTTTGAAAGGGAGAAGGAGAAAAAAAAACGCCTGATACATATATTAGACCAGCCGCCAACCGCCCCACTTAAATAAACTAGGGTGTGGTTGAGCTGTCACTTACGCGCCAACCAGGATTCACCAGAAATCAAATCACTTTATTTGCACGAGACGTTAAAATGTCTGCAGAATATAATTTGTACAGTTACATATATACATGCATGAAAACTTGGCCGTGTTTTGAAAAACAAATGTGTTCGGAAGCAAGGTGAGATAGCGCTGGGGAAAATAGGCCGTGCTGTTATTTCTGTGAAATTAATTGCCGTGCATTCTGTACTTCAAGTTGTTGTCCACCACTCTTTTTCACGAACTTGAGATTATCGTGAAAGTCAAGACCGCACGAGCTACCCAAGGGCTACCCAAGAATCGAGCGAAGAAATATATCGCCGTTTTCATTTGTAAACAGTTCTGAAACATTCCAACATCTTTGTGGTTATCAAGAAATCCGCAGAGAGAACGGTCTAAGCGTCTTCACCTGAACAACACTCTGCTCTCAGAGAATTATGATTGAAATTCGTCTGAGCTTCAACTAACACAAAAGAAAACTCGTCCTCGCAAAAACTCTCTTCGTCTGCACCAAGTCTCGAAGAAATATGACAGCTAATCTGAAGACCGCAAACCACAAGTATTGTTTCTCGACCAATCAGAGAAAAAAACAGAATCTGGTTTTTGATAACCACAAAGATGTTGGAATGTTTCAGAACTGTTTACAAAATGAAAACGGCGATATATTTCTTCGCTCGATTCTTGGGTAGCCCTTGGGTAGCTCGTGCGGTCTTGACTTTCACGATAATCTCAAGTTCGTGAAAAAGAGTGGTGGACAACAACTTGAAGTACAGAATGCACGGCAATTAATTTCACAGAAATAACAGCACGGCCTATTTTCCCCAGCGCTATCTCACCTTGCTTCCGAACACATTTGTTTTTCAAAACACGGCCAAGTTTTCATGCATGTATATATGTAACTGTACAAATTATATTCTGCAGACATTTTAACGTCTCGTGCAAATAAAGTGATTTGATTTCTGGTGAATCCTGGTTGGCGCGTAAGTGACAGCTCAACCACACCCTAGTTTATTTAAGTGGGGCGGTTGGCGGCTGGTCTAATATATGTATCAGGCGTTTTTTTTCTCCTTCTCCCTTTCAAAAAAAAATCCCTCATCGCAGGTTAGAGTAGGGTCAAAATCATGTTTCACGGGAACTAAATTGGTCCTTTCACAATTCACCCGAAACAAAATCTGCATGGCACGATTCACGAAAAATGGCATTTTTGGCAAGAACTAACGTAACTTGTGAAATTTAAAAGGTTACGCCTTGTTAGATGTCTTTATCTTCCACCCGCTTCACGTTCCGCGTGCCGACAGCAAAAGGAAATCCTAACAAGAACACGAAGAGGGATGATTTCCCTGTCACAGCCACACAATTTTGTTAATTACTGTCGAAAATAACAGAAGACACAACCAGAATCGCAGTTCAAGACGTATTAAAAAACTTTGCAATCGAATGGAGCTACACCTTGAATTTCAATGTTAACTGCCGCAATTCTTCATTAGTTATCTGATCCAGGAGCCATAATCAGGGACGGAGACCGTAAGCGCGCGCCATTTCTAGTATTGGGGTTGGCCCCATGATACACAGGGAGCCCTCACATTCGTTTAGAGTATGAGTAAAGATCAAATATACCTTTATCGCGGGTGTTGTGTGTTTTGTGGCCGCCATACCCGCGCGCGGTAAATTGCGCGGTCTGCTAGTGCGAGGTGTGGAACCGAGATTACGGAAATCGCTCGGAGCCTGCTCGGAGATCTAATAAAGTGACAAGGGATGAAACTTAAATCACAGCGTTTCGAATTTCGCATTACTTCGAGGGAACTTTACTTCGTAATTTGCCGAAAATTGCTCTGTCAGAAGAATAAGGATTAGGCTAAATATATCTAAGCTCATTTAGCCCAAA
>JAHPZR010017745.1:15000-17023 GCA_019787425.1 Platygyra sinensis
GCACGAGAATCAGCGCCTTGATGGCCACGTGGTTGAGCAGTCTGAGTCACCTGATTCAATATCGTGCAGTTATTCTTGCCTAAGAAATCCCTGGTGTACTTCCACAAACTTCAAGATGTTATCCGAGAAGAACGGCAAAGGAACGTGCGAACTGAACAAGCACGGAGTCCTCGATGAAAACACTGAGTTCCATGAACAAGAAGGAGTAACATTTTCTTTGATCTTAAAGGTAAGACATTATTATGTTTATGACCAGTTGTATTAAGAAAGTTTGCACTTTTCCTGTATAATTGATAGACCTTCCTCAACTTATTAATAATTCATCAAGTTTAAACAAAGTAAATCATGACCGTGACGATGTTTCGACATCTGATCTTAGTCCCAGTCCACACGTATCAGGATATTTTTAAATCTGCACTATAGAGTGGAAAAAATAAATCCTCAACGAATCCGATAACGAGTGCACGGGTGAATCCGGATAGCAAATTCGTGTCCAACTTCTTACCGAACAATAAACCGGAATAACAGTACAACAGCAACAACAGGGCATATTTGCTGCCACTATCGCGCGCTTTATGGTGCACGCTCTAAACACATTTTATTGCATAGGAACCTGGAACTAGAGTGAATCCGGCTACCATAGCATGCGTGTGAAGAGATGAATTAGATTTGAATACGCTACGTGTGGACGAGGAAATGTTTGAATCCGGAAAGAAAAAGTTGCGGATTCAAAAGTATCCGGATACGCGTGCACGGGCCCTTAGTTTTAGTTTCGATTGAGAAGATATATCAACTGAACATTCGAGAGTGTTTGATCGTGACCACATTTCCATATACCTCGAAGCTTGTCAAAAATACTCTGTCATATTGTCAACTCTCTCGGTCTTTGAAGATGTACTCACATACGGTGTTTCGTGTTTGATATATTACTTATAGGAATAGCTAGGCTAAAATTTCCGAAGTTTTAAGATTATTTTTAAGAAAAAAACCTGAAGCTGAGATTTTGCAAGGAACATAAAATAGCTTTCCGTGTTAAAAAATTGTAAATACATGTACTATAAAATAACATGTTTGTAGGTAACGCATAAAATTCTTTCTTTTTCTAAACGGCAAAACTAGCAAACTCAGCCCAGCCATATGTTTGATGATAAAAGCACTTCTGCAAGAAGTTTTGTGTGAGATATCAAGCTTTATTGACTGCAGTCTGGCGCCAAAAACTACTTCAACGCCATCAAATTCATTATGTTTAAAAAAAGTGTAAGACTATTTACAAGAATATTTTAAGCGTAGCATGGGCAAAAAATAACAATATCGTGCCTAGGCCCGAAAATGTTCTTTTCAAAAAAGAGTGTAATTTAGACGAGATCGTTGAATTTATGGCTTGCTTCAAGCTCTCTATCATTAAAATTATCCATCATTGGACCCTACGTGTTTATGATAAATAGTTTAGTGTGAAGAGCGCATTTAAAATCGGATGACAGTTTTCTATTCAATAATCGTTTTTTTTTTCTTGAAAAGCAAGTTAAAATATCCCATCGTCTTAAAAGCGCTGCCTATTCTTCAAGTGCCTCGAAAATATATCGCCAGTCCTTGCTTTAAAAAGCGTCGCGTGGAAAATTGTAGTAAACAATTGATTCATCTTTGATTCAGCCTTGTCTTTCGTAAAGCTCCTCTAGTACTGAAAAAGTTCTTGTTCCTAACGTGCCTCTTGTAAGAAGTGCATGTAGCTGCAGTTGAACATTTCGTTTTTCACACGTAATGTGTTGCGTGAAGAGTTCATGATCGGTAAAATATATTAGCACAGTAATATGTGCCATTACATGTTCCACAAGAGCTTCTCGAGATCAGTAAAGTAGAACATTGTTATTCAGTTCGTTCTAAATGTATTGCAGTGAAGAGCTCATTAAAATATGCTCTCACTGTTCTCAAAGCACGTTTCAGACTTGCGCAGTTAAAAATCTCAATGGTACACAAGAGTTAAGAAGGAGCACAATTTAAGAAAGAAAACATTCCTAAAAAATTA
>JAHPZR010017746.1:0-40000 GCA_019787425.1 Platygyra sinensis
TTATCAGGTCATTTGAGGTTCCTTTCATTAGTAAAATCTATCTTCCATTCCCTTGGAAGCTTACCAGCTGAACTATATTCCAGTAATGAAGTTTTAGTGCTTTCTATTCATGGGATAATCTTCCCTTGCTTTCGGTAGCACTAATTGGGAAATTCAAATTAAGTATCCCACTTTTTATGTCTTAAGTTTGTTCTATCTTATTTTCTACCGGTGAATTTTAATCTCAGCAATCTATTTTTACTTTGGAAAGTTTTGTGGTGTTGCTTGGAGTTCGCTATCATGATTGAAGCCTTTCCACTCGTATTGTATACTTAGAAGTTGCATTATTATATTGTAAAGTTGTATTATCATATTGTGATGTGTTAAGGACCATTTACACATGTAAGCAAGACGGTTTGTAAAGTTTTTTGATTACATTGATTATGTTGAATATGCGATTGCAACGTCAATTCGTGTCCCAGCGTTAACAAGTGCAGAATAAACTACTGTTGGTGCTTTGTATTCATCAGATGGCTTGCAACGAGAAACAAATCAGACACACCTGGCATCGCTACTAAGCATGGAAAAGAACTTTTGTCCAACCACTGCCAGTGAGCCATTTGCCAAGAGCTTTAAAAGCTGCCATCTCAACATGCAATGCACCAAACATAACAACAAGGTGATCTTCTTCGTGTGTTTGGCAGTTCCCATTGAATCTGTTTGGTCAGTGCAAACAGGGGTTGAGCAAAGGCAATCAAGGCACTTGCACAGGATTTACATGCTTTGCTGCAGATCTTATCACATTTGTGGTAAAGGGAATCATTGCTATTGAATACCGTATTTTCCGGTGTATAAGTCGACCTTTCAAGTCTTAAAAATCGCTCCAAAAATTCGCCCTCGACTTATACACCGACCAAAACTCAACGGTCGTTCAGCGAGTGGAAAAAATAACACTTCATTCGCATAACAATAGAATACAAACTGAAGCACCAAAAGGCAACTAGCAACTACACCAACTATGCAATTAGTTTAAAAAAGAATATTTAATAGTAAGTAGTACAGTATTGAATAAAGAAAATGTTTAGCAGTACACAGTTTGTTCCATGATTTGCCTCGTACGATACGTTCGGCGTTCATTGACATTACACTTGACCTGTTCGTTGGTTCACATACCCTAATTTAACCTTGATATCTTCACAAAAGTCAGCACATTTCCTGCGAATCCATTGGGTTTACTTCATGATGTTATTTGATTGAGAAATTCTTCAATAAACTTGAGCAAAACCATCCTGTTTCTGCTTTTGCAATCGAGCAAGATCGAGCGTGATTCAGAGCATGTCATTGGCTTGGTAACCTCTCATCAAGTTTTGTAACCTGGCCATTAAGCCTATCGAAAAATTGTTCGTTTGCGTTTCGAATTCTGAAGTGTTTTGCGGTTTATCTTGGCATAAAAAGCTCCAAAACATCTCCTAAAAGTTTCAAGGCTTGTTAAAATACCTGTATACTGAATGTATAGTATTGAATTTATGGGATTTTTAACGTAATTCTCGCTGCAGTTGTGTCACTCGATCGATGCGATTTTTTCGTTGAAACGTTTTTACAACAGAATGCTAAGGATTTGGAACTCAGTTTATAGAGCAGAAAAAAGTAAAATCTTAAATTTTAGGCTTAAAAAGTAGGGTCGACTTATACACCGGTTCGACTTGTACACCGGAAAATACGGTAAGCATTTTCAACAAACAAGGCTAGGAGGGAGATGATTGCAGGTTCATAAGATGACAGTGAAACCTGTCATGTGCAATATCCTGCATCATCTTTGGCCAGCTCCTCTGTACAAAGTTCTCTGATGTTTTGTAGCCAGCCTCTTTCCCTTTCATATCCACGGCCCAATACAAATAGATTACTTTTGATGTTACCTCCAGTATTCTGAGCAAGAGGTTCACTTTTCCTTAACACAGCTAGGAGTACCTCAAGAAAGTGAGCTGGAAGTTGTGCCACCTTTCTGGAAACTTTAGAAGGTGATGGTACTTGTTGAATTGTATTGCTTCCTATATGGATTCCAGGTACCTGACTTGTAATGAATGCTGCACAAGAGAGATCACTGTTCTGTGGAATGAACCATGGACATTAGTGGAATTTGGTTTATGATCTATGTTGTCTACTGCAGCAGTCGTAAACAGACCACCTCTTAGTTTGGGAGGCCAACACACTATCATTTCCAAATTGGCTGCAAACACTGTTGGCAATAACTGTGGACAGGGCAAGAACTCTGTCATAAGAAAATTATGCAAAGACCCATGGTGAACATGGCGTCAAGCAGATAACTTTGCTAAATGTTTACCATCGAGTGTGGTGCGTTCTCTCACCCTTTTGCCTACTTCAAGGGTTGATACAGCATGTAGTCAGAATCATGCAGCTTCATCACAAAAGAAACACTTCTCTATTGAATGCCCAGGTGTCCAAGATGAATACCGTTATTTTGGAAGATCATGGGTTTGACTCCCACTGGAGGCTCAGGAAATTCTTTTTTCTGAGTATTTCAACTTAGAATGCTTCTCCATTATTTAATATATTACTACTTTTTTCACATGTCTTAGAACTTTTTGGTCCAGTAATTTTAGAACAAGACAGGTTAGTGGTTTACATTTGTTAGTTTAACTACTGTTTCCAGTGTGTGATACATATCTCAGTAGTACAAAAGACCTGCAACTGACTGACATTTTAAATTTTAAATTGTCAATAGAAAATATCATGCGTACTGACCCTTGTTCCTGCAGAGCTCAAGGTTTCTGTTTGGGCTTTAGCTTCTGTGAGAAACTTGAATTTCCACCATAACACAAATCTGCATGCTCTTTGATTCCAACCAACAGTACATTTTTGTGGCAATTTACATAGTGAGTGTATGCTTTCTCACCAGCTGCATTCTGAACAACCCTCATATCCAGGTCACTCTGGATTGGTCTAAGATACATTATGTTACTGCCAGGGAAAACTTCTTCCAGCTGTTTTCTTGTCTACTCTTTGTTGGATGAGTGAATGTTAATGAGAACATGTGAATGTCCACCTCTGTCAGGTCTTAGTAGCTCAAATTCTGGGACTTTAATTTGAGGAAATGCTCCTCCAGGGAGCTTTTCAAGTGATCAAAGTTAACATTTTTGTTTTTAAAATAGACTTTTAGTTGGAAGAAATGAAGTGCAAGTGTCAGTGGCAAAGAATGTTAATATTTCCTTTTCTTGATTATATTTGTAGTTCAGGTTAAAGAGGAAAGATACAGCTGTAGAAGTGATCTTCACCTTGTCTGGACAATGTGAGCAATTGCCTTAATATAGATGCTTGAAACATTCAGGCACCTATTTCAGGTGTCCGTATTAAAGAACAATTGTTGAAATTGTCCAGATGTGTGTGAGAATCACTTCTATCTTTCATTTCCTTTTGTTCTGAAATGTATATTAGTTCTCCTATTGTCTCAAGGTATGATATCAAATCTTGCACATAACATGTAAGCCCAAAAAATGAAGATAATTTGGTTTTATCAATTGAGTTGATAATGTGAATTAGCCACCGTAAAGAGATTCGAAAGCTGATGTTTCGAGCACTAGCCCTTCGTCGGAGCGAAGGGCTAGCGCTCGAAACGTCAGCTTTCGAATCTCTTTACGGTGGCTAATTCACATTATCAACTCAGTTGATAAAACCAAATTATCCTGTAATACTCCCACCGACGCAGCACCATAGTTTCTTTAGAAACTTACCCCCTCTACAAAAAATGAAGAATTGAAAATGTATGTGAATTCATGATGTGCAACATTTTTGTTTATAATGATGACCATTTTACAGATGATGAAGATCATGATGTTCCAGCTGAACATGTTCCTGACTTGATTTGGGGTAACTGTAGCCCAGGTAGCCCTAAACACAAGTATTGAATAATCTCATGTTCATCAATTATTGTTTATGATGTATACAACCAACCAAATAGCCACAACTTGGTGAATTGATGAGTGTTAAAGATTTGTAGTTTAGTTAATTGTTCAACTCTGTCTGTCCAGTTTTTGAAACTCTGTTGTTACTTCTATGCCAATAGTATTAGTTCCATAGTATTGTAATCTGCATTGTATGCCTTCATTACTGTAGAAGAAACTGCCCCAGTAAGAATCTATCTGTCAAAACTGAATGATGACCTTGAAAATGACATACTTCAGCTCTGCAAAGCCAGTAGTTTCAGTCTCACAGCTGAACTCAAAGTAAGATTTGAGAGTGACGCTGGAATTGGCATGGGCCCTGTTAGAGAGTTTTATCCCTCTCCATGCAATTACTTGAAGAGGGACTTCCTAATGTTTATAATCCAAACAAACATGTGTTTATCTTTGCGCACCAGGAAGACCATAAAGTTAAAAGGGAGGAACCCATGCTTAGGCAGACAGGTTTATTTGTGGCAGTAGGTAAGATGATTGCTCACTCTGCCTTGCAGGGTGGTCCCGGAATACATGGTATTGCTCTAGCTGTGGTTCATTATTAGTCTGTAGAGGATTTATCTGTGGAAGAGCTGGCAGGAAATCACCTTCCAGTTGGTCCAGAGGATATTCCAGATGTACTTTTGAGAGACATTCTCAGTGAGGTACACTGATAAGTTTTCCATTGAGTGCCTCAAAATTGTTTAAGGGCGATGAGGTAAAGTATCAACTTAAAAGCCAAACTGTCTTTGAAAGTCAAAAGGAATATGTTACAAGCCTTTGTTAATCACTGTGTTTTAACTTGGGGGACTTTGCTCAGTATTTCTGTCTTGTGTGTGGATTTTTCTGTACAACACAGTGGTAAAAATGGCTTGTTGGGTGACTCCTTATGAAATATAAGAGAGGTCATCAACAAATTTACAAAAGGTGCTTCATGGGCATGAAACAATCATTTTAACTTCTAAGACGTACCAAATGCTAAAAGATCAAATAACTACACAGTAGTACTGGTAATTTTAATAGTGAAAAGTTATTTGTAGAGCAGAATAATGATTAATAATATTTGATTCAAGGCCTTTTGTTTTCGTATCTGTGAAGGAAAGTACTGTGACAATGTTACCTACAGCCATTTTTTATTGTGGTGCCCTAAGACATACAAATCCATGAATTTATGCCCCATCCACCTTCTGAGAACACACATCAGTGTTTTCAGGGGGGAGTTCCACTCCCATGACCCCTTCACCCACCAGGAAAACATAATCACCCCAATAGCCCACTTTCGATATGTTTGCGTGGTCTAATTATTAAGAGCCGGGGACCAAATTTAGTGCACTGGAATGAGGCTCTTGGGAATAGAGGCAAAGCAATTTGTATCTGTTTTCCTGTACCTTCTGAATTTCTTGGTTCTTTAAAATGACCAATCACCTTGACTTAGATTACTTCAGGAAAAAGCCATTGCCTTGGCTTCGTACATATTTACAGGAAAAAGGATACAGTTGTCAAGCGATAGGAAAAACAAGCAAAAAGCCGAACTGGCCAAGCTTGCATACATGACAGCAGTGAAACTGCCAAAAGCCATGGATTGGATTCTGAAGACCAAAATTTGCTGCTCAGGGTTATTCTAAGCACCCCTGAAGGCGCTCTACCTCTTCTAGAGTTGATCTTAACTTGGACTCATAACTTTGCCAGTATGCCTGAAGTGACATTCCCAGATATATGCAACTTTCTCCTCAGTAAATCCGACGGCCATGATGAGTACACAATGGACATGTACTGGATTAACAATTGTGTAAAGTTCCCCAAAAGAGCTTGGTTCCTGAGATTCTCACAGGCAGAGTAAGGAAGCTTTTACTGTAGATTTTGCTCTCCCTAAAATATAGTATCTGAAACACAACAAGCTTCTTTATAGAGTTAATGTAATTCAAAAATGAAGTTTGACTTGTTATTACATGTACATGATTGCCACATAAAATTGAGTCAATGAGAACATATGAAGGTCTAGACCATTTCTACTTGCCAGTACTCCAGTCAACAGGACTGGACATGAACATTGATAAAAATTATTCAAAATAGCAACGATGTTCTAACGAACAAGCTAAGAAATAAATAAAAATTAGGCTGATAATTTTTGTACCATTGTAAAACAAAACGAAAGACTTCAAAAATTGTTGCTATTTAAAATTGAAGAAAACCTATGGCCAAACTCGTGGATGAAGTAACCTAGAGATGAAGCACGTTGGTAAACTTGTAATTATTGGTGCATTATTAAAGGGTGTCAAAACAAGCTGTGTTTGCATCATTCAAGGTCGCACTTATCTTATAACGCTGGCTTTTTGGTCGGCTTTTGTTGCACACATACTACAAAATAGCTAGGGTAGTAGAATTGCAGCTGAACATGGAGTGGGAAAAACTAAGTGTTCTTGGGTCAAATTGGACACTCCTGCCCAAAACTGAAGTAGAGTACTTCATCCCCTCACCACCACCCAGAAGTTGATGTTGGTCTGCCTGCTTGGAAAATTTGCATGCATTCAAAAACATGTTTCTTTTTGTGCAAACAGACTTTTCTCACTGCATTTCACTGAAGGCTATAGTTAAGGTTCCTTACGAGACAACACTTCTTCAGTTTGTCTCTATATATATTGCACTTAAAATACATCAAAATAATTAGCCTCTCAGTTTTGAGAGCATTTTCAGTGTTGATCAAAAAAAATCTGTCAGCCCATAAATGTGTTCTAACAAGCTCAGAGGGGGTTTCTTTCCCCTTGCTATCTTTTCAATCAGAAAGCAAAAATGTAAACAAAAGACAGTATTTGGTTTTTTGCGCATTTAGCATCCCACTCCACCAGAGTTCAATTGAATGTACTTAAATAAACAAACCAAGTATGGAAAACGCAACTTTAATCTAAACTTCACTCTATGTCAGTTGAAAGTGGACAACTCGAGATAAAAGTCTTAAGTGCTATAAACTGCAAAGCCGTGAATGAAGATCCTGCTCGATTGAACGTTGAACGATAATAAGTCAAGACTACTCCAAGGCTGACACAACATGTCAGATTTAATTATAACAATATTTCGGGTTACCAGACCAGCCATCCTCAGATTTAGATGTTACTGGATTATAAAAATTATGTGAGTGGACAAAACACTTATCCCCAGTCTGTGGACTCTCCAAATGGACTACCCCTAAAATGGACTACTCCTACAAATAATATTCTTAATGAGTACTATTTAATGTTGTAAGCTGCTATACCTTGTTCGTTTTATTCTGGAACCACTGAACACAAAATTGACAAGTAGATTCCCGTTGATCAGTATAACTACCGCTTAATTAGCTGTATTGTTTACCATGTTCCAGGCACAGGAGCCCGACTTATAACTCATTATTCAGCCATTATTCTTGTCATGTCCTATCATGTCATCTGACAGAATCACATGGAATAAAATTGACAATCACTGTGTGACATTATACCCGAGGGAAACTCTTACAAAGGCTGGGTAGGGGTATGTGGACCACTTCCCCAAACTCTTACTCCAGTTGTGACCAAAATCTGCAATTTTGCCCACCCTTTCTATGACCTGGCCAAAAATTTGATATTTGGTGACGGTCTTTTTGATAATTATGAAGAAGCAGCTTCTTCCAAGATACATACCCAATATTTCCAGACTTGAGTGCTAAAACCATACCCTATTTATGACCAAAGTGGCTGAAAAACCATACCCGTTTGAGGCTGCACATACCCATATAGCCCATATAAGGGAGTAGCTGCCTGACATTATTTAACTTGTGCTATTCCTAAATCAAATATTAGACTCACTCGTGTTTCAATGGCTTTTCAAGTTATTATATTTACAATTGTATGATCCTGATAATGATTGGTTCCTCTGATGGATAATAGTCGTTGCTAATCAAATGATAAAATTTGATAAAACGAGTTTTTGCTTTTGGAACGAATTTGTGTTCAGCAGTTGTTTATTTCACATACAATTACTCAAACTGGTGGCTAGAGGCTGTACAGGATGAGCATAAGCAGACATTATGTGTAATTTAATTATACTAGCAGCTGAGAAAATTAAATAGTACTGATTTGGATTATAAATTTTAGGTGTAGTCCATTTTAGAGCATGGACTGGGGGTCAGTATTTTGTCCATCGCGATAAAAATTATATTACAATATTATATAATGGAGATAATGTTTGGCCTGTCAGTTCAATAGCTGTTTCGCTCATAAAAAAATGTTCCTTTCGCTCATAAGTTCATTGAGGTCGACAAAAACATAATAAGACAAATTCTCATCAAAGCTTACCACATTAGCATGAGACTTACTCATTTTCAGGTCACTCTCCAGCAAAATCAAATGAAAGACCTGATCAACTGAAAGCTAAAACGATGACATGAGGCACGCCTTTGAGTGAGAAATCGGGCTGCACAGTAATATTCCAACATGGCATTGGGCTCGGTTACTGTTCCAACATGGTGTCGGGCTAGCTCGGGCACTCTCGTTCGGGCCAACTAATTACGAACAGTGTCTACACCTGAGTGAGTGAGTGACACATTTGCATATTGAAGTCCCCGCAAGAAACTCGTTTCTACGCTTCGCGTTTTCACGAGTTTAAAAATGACCTGCACAAATCGTAAAATAACAAATTAACCAACAGCTGAACATCGATCTGTGAATCTGTATGCTTTATTAGTACTCACCAACGATCAGATAGCATACTTTTGATTACACCTGCTTAAAAGTAGCTCTAAGCATTCCAAAAAAGTTGAACACTAGTAAATTAATAGTGTTATAAAGTTTTTCGACTCAGTTTGTTCTCAAACAAAACACAATTTGATGAAACAAAAACACAATTTCAAATCACCCAAGAATCCTTTGCAAAATCATTGTTACTTCATGTATGGGATACACGAGGTGTACCACCCTGGGTACTAATTTGCTACGGTCAGCCATCTTGATTTATCTCGCGCGTGGAGAGCGCAGAAATGAAGGGATTATCCATCGTTCAAAGAATAAACGTGAATTCTTAGCAAGGAAAAAGACATTTGAAGCAAACATCTTCTAGTTCTTTTTAAAAGGGGAGCGTATATCAAAGTTCTGGGGCACGGCAAATCAAAATACTTACTGTAAGTTTGTGTAGTACAATTTGTGACATTTATGCCTCCTGGAAATATTTCTCATGCCCAACCTCCCTTACCCCTTGGAAATTTCTACCTTTTAACCCCCCACCCCTTAGGAATTTCCATTGACATTCTGTGGTGGGAAAGGATTTTTTCTGGAACCACACATTACAGAATACAGGGAACTTATTTGCATGTCATTGCATAAGAATAGCATCCATATCTGGAAAGTGTCCAGACACATGTAAATGAGGTGGACCAAAGTGGCCCTGAATTCTGTAGTTGCTTAAAATTGAATTAAATTAAGATGTAAAAAATGAATATTATATATTTAAAATTTCTAATATTTCAGTTGAAGGTTTGTTAATGTCCAGCTTACTATTCTGTATAAGGTGTTAACTTAGATGTAATGAACATTTTTAATAGCAGGAACCTCACACATAAGTGTTTGAGACATCAACTTTTTTGAAAGGGATTTCACTATAAAAGTTAACATTAAAAAACGACGTTTCAACCGTTTGACAGTCATTTTAAAGTTGAAAAGTTTCAATTTTGTATGCGCTGAAATATACCATCGATTATAAAAATGTGAAGTATATATGAAATAATTCATACTGCGGTTGTAGATGAAAAATTGGAAAATTTACTGCAATGATCAGTCTTCACTTTGGATTATAAAAATGCTAAGATACAGACTAAAACTCTAAAATATTTACAGAGAAAAAACACACCAAAAAATTGTGGCATGAATAATAAAGAAATGCTAAGTAAATAGCTTCGTGCTGATCGAATCACTCTGTTTGTCCAGTTTTGGTTTAAGTTTGCAAATATAAAGCATTTCAAAAATCAAGCAGTCAAGTTTATTCTGACACTTCTTCTGACACTTCAACTCGACTCTTCACCAATCCTCTCATGGCTTTGCCACTCGTGTTCACGGCTTCGCTACCAAAACAAAAGCACTGGCGCACAAAATCCCGCCAGCTACGCAGGCTAGAGTCTGGGTTATGCAAACATGGCCTGTGTCAGCGAGTGGTCCTTGTGGTCTACAAACGTGAGCCAAGAAACCACCAAAGAACAATGGTGTAAGAGCTGCAATGCTTTTAATGTGAAGTAAACAGTAAAAGGAACCTTTGAAGTAATACAGGTGAGTCTTGTATAAACCTGTTGTTTTAATGGACACGAGTTTGTCGTAAAGCTTACACTGTGAAGTGACATCAGAAAAGAATCATCCCAGCAAATTTGAACTAGGCAAATTATCATCCAGAAAATGCATGGGAATGTTGGAGCAGAGCAAATAAAGAGCGAAATTTTGCCTATAGTAATAGTTTCTTTTTCTTGTTGCATTTTTTTTTTCTCGAAATATATTAGCTTTTAAGCTACACTTAAAATTCGAGGTTAAATAAAGTCATGTTATGTTATGTTTTACTTTTGTAAATCTGCTTTATTTCATCTTTGGAATATCGTGAAGATTAGAATGTATCTGACTCCTGAGAGCACAAGGACCCTCATCTATGCTTATGTTACTTGTTGACTGGACAATTGCAACTCGTTGCTCCTCGGGTCACCAAAGTATATGATTCAGAAGCTCCAGCATGTTCAAAACTGCGCTGCACGCCTTGTAGCTGGGCAACCTAGGGCTGCACACATTTGCCCCATCCTTAAGGAGCTACACTGGTTACCTGTGGAGCAGCGAATTACCTTTAATGTATTACTGTTAACTTTTAAAGCTCTCAATAATCTGGCGCCTCCGTATCTAAGTCAACTTATAGTCCGATATAACCCTACAAGAAATCTTAGGTCAGCTGGCAAACATTTATTAGAAGTACCGAATGTGCGCCTGAAGAGCTATGGGGACAGGGCCTTTTCAGTCGCTGCCCCAAAGCTCTGGAATGAAATTCCCTTAGACATTAAATTAAGTCAATCAGTTGATGTTTTTAAATCCAGATTGAAAACTTATCTTTTTAGACTTGCTTTCAATTGACTTCTTTGTTTTAGTGCTATTGTTAGTTAGATATTTATTAGATTGTAAAGCGATATAGAGCTTTTGTATGTACCGCTATAGAAATAAAGTTATTATTTTAAATGAAAAATCTTCTTTTAAGAATTAAATTTCTTAAAACAAATCGCCAGTTAAGAAACTTTGTTTTGTTAATTTAAATTTCTTATTTTAAGAAACAGTTTCTTACTTTAAGATTGCTCGTCTTCGCTGATTAAAATCCTTAAATTTAGAATGCATGTTCTTATTTTAAGAAAAGATTATTCTTACTTCAAGTAATATGTCAAAAACGAGTGTGAGTGTTTCATCAGTGGTTCCAAACACCGAGAAACAGATGAAAGCATGAGGCCGCAGGCCGAGTACTTTTATTGTTTCGAGGTGTTTGGAACCCCTGATGAAAAACGAAGCACAATTTTTGACATGACTTCTCAATCGTGCCTAATAATACAATGCAATAAAGCATGCAAAATTAATGTATTCCCTTCGGGAATGGTAATTAGCTCATGCAAGTCTGCCTGTATTTTAAAAGCCGTTTGCCTAATGTGTTGTAGGTGAAAAGTAGAGTGTTCTACATTCAATTTAACAAACGTGTCAATTCGTTTTAGGGTGACCTACTTAAAAGGCTTTATCAGAAAGTGACTAAGTTGGGATCGCGAAAATTACATTTGCCTAAAAGTGACTAAGATGGGGTCTGTAATTGGTCACAGAATAGACTATAATGGGGTAGGGGTTCTGAGAGGCCAGCGGAACATACCCAGCAAAATTTGACCCAAGTACCCCGCCCGGGCTTAAGTTTTGGAAATTTGGAAATTTGGGGACACCTCTTGAGGTTGTCCCAATGCTCCAGAATTTAGAAGTGGAATTTATGGTCAAATGGAAGACATGCAATGTTTCCTACTTAATACAATTAATTTATCATGCTCACAACTAGATCAGTCACATTCAGTAAAGCATGTACCTAAATTCAAAATAAGTGAATGTTGCACACCACAGCCTTGGGATTTAAACTTATCACTGTACCTCTCTTCAAATCTCTAGTTACAATGTAGTTCTCAGTTATCTGTAAATTATGAATTGATTTTAACAAATGATACATAAACAGGAGAAATTGGAGGCTTCTTGGAAAACAGGACCCTGTATAAGAATCCATGGCCATCAGAAAAGGGCTAAATTATCCTACTATAATTAAGGAGACATGTCACACTATATTTACTCAATGGAAAATTAAATTTCTTTGAACTTTGAACAAAACTCAACATGATTTTCGAGTAGAGGTAAACAAAAATAGCAAGAGTGGTGCACATAGAAGATTGAGATTGGTTATTCAAATCTTTGACACTGCCCCTTTAAAGAATTCCTCTCACTGACCTTTCTACAGTAACCCACTCACTTTAACATCTGGATTTCTTATAGAGGACATAATATTTTTTTGTGTCAGTAATAAAAATCCTAAACAAACCTCTTACATGTATATGACAACATAAGCTGTTTTCTGGCTTTTTTGGTAGTAAAATCATAATGATGTCCTACTGGTTAATAAGAGTGAGTGTCGGCAAGAATCAAGCAAAATCAGAAATAAGCGGCAAAAAATGTGAAAATCCAAATTCGCTCAAACTCCAGCTATTAGCAGTCTATATTGAACCATTCATCGATATGTGGTTCATTTCTCAAATAGATTTTTGTTTTCGCAGCAAATGGCAATACTAGATTTCAGGGCCAGATGTGTGAAAATCAGGCTTAAAAATTAGTAATTTTGAAGAAAAACGCATGCCTCAAGTATAAAGCCAGAAGATATCAACATGCCATCGGCTTATTCTAAAGCTTTTTTAGGTTCTACATTGCAACTTCTATGACATTTGAAAAAAATTCTGACATTGTGCGAGATCTGAAAGAAAGCCCATGGTTCTTTGCGGATATCACTACCTAACTTCGAGAAATAATTTATCCTACTAACTTTATCACAAATTAAGCGAAACTTACAGATTAAACCTCTCTAGAGATGGACTTTTAATTGGTATGATTTTTGTTCTGGGGAAATTAGGCTGTAGTCTATGAGAGGCCGCTTAAACTGGCACATATTCACGAAATCAAGCAAGAGATTGCATGACAGACCGTGATAGACAAATCTATTGTTTCTGCCCAAGCTCCATGAGAAAGCTCGATGAAAGTCATGTTATTTACCTGTTTGACTATTTTTATTCCTTTCGTCATTATTCTTGTTTTATCAAAGTTTCTTTTAGTTTGTATGGGAATTCCGTATAGTGAAAAACTGTGACTGGAGCTTACAAAATGCTGCCCAAGCCCGCAAGCCAAGGGCAGCATTTTCAAGCCCCAGGTTGACTTGTTTAATTTTTGCCCCTGTGGTAAATTTGCTTACAAAAGGGGTTTGTTCACGCCACTGTGTCTCTAGCTTACATGCCTTCTACAAACGATTCGTAACAAATCTTTGCAATGACTTTATAACTGAGATACTAGACACAAAAGTATGTGTTAAAGAACAGGTACGTTTCATTCTTACAAAATTAATTAAATGCGAATGTCTTCAAGGATAAAATAAAATTAATAAAAAATTAGCGGGCAAAATTGCAAAAACGCGAAACTGTCCAAATTCCGGCTATTAGTTGTCCATATAGAAGTATTCATTTCAATATAGGGTCTATTTGCTCAGTAACTCGATGTTTCACCAACAAATGACAGGAATAGTTTTGATGCCCAAATATGATAAAATCAAGATGTCAGGCAGTAATAACATGTACCTTATACAGTTATGAGCGGTTGCTACAGCTACAGACTTGTACCAGGTTTAAGAGTAAGACAAAATTTCACAGTGCAAGTACATCCAGCTATATTTAAGCCTGACAAAATAAAAAGGGGATAATACATGGGTGCGCGAAGATATGGAATTTCCCTTGAAGTGTTTATCTTGATATGTCACGAGTGACTGCATTATATAAACATACTTATTATATGGAGGAGAGTGTTTTACTGGGAACTAAACCACTCGTAGATTCCATACGCCACTTCATCCGGGACCGGAGTGGCGTATTTTCCGTATATCACCTTTGTGAGTGTCGTATTGTTCAAAGACGTCACGATTCCCACCTTTTGCTTTTGTTGAATTGGTTTCTTGCATCGCATTTGTTGTTTAGAACTAGTCTCCATATATAATAAAAAAGAACATTACATTTTGGCTCAAAGATAAGAATTTTATGTTCTCGTGGCAAGAACAATTTTGGCACTCGAGCATAAAATTCATAACTTCTCGCCACCGTGTAACATCCTCTATTTATAATGACTTTTTTACGATTCTCCGAATATTGAGGAAGATTTCCGAAGATTTTTGAGAAAGAAGGGGCGATGTAATTTCAATCATATAGCAACACATCTAAGTACTTTTTAAGGGATTAAGTAACCATCGCAGTGGTGTTCTTTTTACAGTAAAAATAACGTTATTTTCAAGGGTGAAGTAACATGCTATCTTCATGTGCAAAGATATCATGTTAATTTGTTTATGCACGAAAGTTCTCCTGGTACTTTACTGGTGTTTATGTAATAAAAGTCAAGGATTAATTGTCCCGCATATTTCAAGCTGGAGCAAATACGCCTTAAACAAGGGCTAAACGAAAGAGAGAACTTCCAATTCACCAAGAGCATCCTTTCGTTAAAATTCATAACACTTCATGAATAAAGCCAGTTCCTTCTACTCTGTTATATAAACAATAGCCTCCATTTGGTGCAAGAATATGCTAGGATATTTGCTTACAGACATTATCTGTCCCGAGAAGCGAACAGTTTTCCGGGAGCATAGCTCGAGGAAAACTGTGCGCTTCAAGGAACAGATAATGTCTAAAGACAAATGTCCAGGATTAGTATATACCACACAAGTGAATATTACTTTTCGCGCACTGTAGCAGCAAGCGAACATCAAGGCCAAATGAAGTGCCAAGAAAATCGAGACCGGTGAAATACCATGCCAAACCAGGGGATACGTTACAGAGACATTTAATCAATCTCGTAAACTGTAAGCGAATTAAAAAGGGGACTTACATAAACAATTGTACTTGATTTAACAGTTGGCGATATAACAGCATAAATGAATCTAACAAAATAAAAGGAACTAATAAATTAACTCTAAATGCCACGGCAAACACAAAGTATATATACAAAATGTAAACACAAAAAAAGACGAAAGAGCTTGCCCACAACAGAATAAAGGAAAATTATAACTAGAAACAACCGCTTGCTGATACGAGGGCGGTGACTACATAATACACACTAAAGGCATAAGCTCGTATCAAAAGAAATGCTACTCTGCATAAATTGGGCTAGCTACAAAAGTGAAAACGAACAAAAACAACTTACATATCGGTCCCTTTACGCCGGTGGCTTGAATCCAATACTTAACAAATCAACTTGCGATGAACAACGCGAGTGAACGGCGAACAGTGAATAATGAATTGAAAGGCAAACAATACGATAACTAAAAATCAGCGGGAGAGAAAGGCTATCCGAAGGAATCAAATAGCACAATGGATAACTGTAACGCAAACGTCACGCAAATCTTAAGTCACACATTTACATGCATGCTGATTGGCTAGCTCGGAGGTGATTAGACAAGTACTATTCATCTTCGAGCAGCCAAAGAAAAAGCAAAATGGACTTCATCAGTATATTGTCACAAACAAAGTTGCTCTTTGGGCTGCTAGTTATTCAGCTTGCGTGGTATATACTAAAACAATTATTCACCTCAGTATCGGTAAATGTGGTGGATATTTACCTCCATTTCGGTGAATAATTGTTAATTATTATCCATCAAATATTTTCACTCCTGCTCGATTGGTTTAAATGCGTCACGTTACTAAATATTCCCCAGCTACTGAACTGGGGAATATCCGAGGATACCGTATTCAGTTTTCCTCAAGCCTTGCTCTCGGAAAACTGTTCGCTTCTCAGAACAGATAATGTCAAAACTGAAAGCTAATATTCATACAAATTTTCGCTCAGAGTGGGTCCTTGGGTTTGTGATAAACTACATATAAATTTCAGAGCTTTAGCGTGACATGGCATTTATATGACGGCTGAAAGTGCTGTCATGTTGGTTCTAAAAAAAGTGACTTATTTTGGGGTGTTTAGCTATCTGAGCAGTTCATGTATTAGAAAAAGTATTATTTTAATGCTCTTGAGTTCCTCAAGAGAATTCACGCTTTTGTAGCAAAACTCAGTGACAGATGTTTCTGTTGGTTTCTGGTAGCCATGTTCGAGCTCGTCTGGATGGGGTCCAGCATGACGTCTCCATACATATCTCTACAATTTTAAATTTGGGTAAAAAATTTCTCTGCGTATCTTGCTTAAGAAAAATTGCCGTGACCTGAATCGCCTGGCGAGGGTCTCTGCATAGTTATCTTCCTTCTTTTTCCTGATTCTAGACTTTATCAATTGAACGATTTTGATTTTTATTTCGATATGTTTTGAATGGCGTGACACTGAAAACCAGCAATTATATTTATTATCCTTCAAATTTTTTTGGCAACGCCATGGATCATAGAAGAGACAGTCGTTTTATAATTCATGGCAACACGCACAGATTTGAAAAAATTCCAGAATATTTAAAAACTATTCACTAAAGTGGGAGACATGGTGGCCTCATTGTTAGTGTGCTCGACTTCAAAGCAAGCAGTCTGGGTTCAAGCCCTGCCCGGGGACATTGTGTTGAGTTTTTGGGCACGACACTTTACTATCACAGTGCTTTTCTCCACCCAGGTGTATAAATAGGTACTGGCAAATTGTTGAGGAACCTAACAAAATTGCGGGGGAGTGACCTGCAATAAACTAGCATCCCATCCAGGGGAAGTAGAAATACTTCCAGCCTCTTCATGCTACAGAAGCCAGGATAAGCTCTGGCAGCTATGAGCCAACCTTGGCTCCAAGGCTTCAAATTTACCAAAGTGGAGGTGACTAGCAGTGGATATTTACCCAGCTGCGAAGCAGCGAGGTAAATATCCACCACGAGCCACCGATAGTGAGGTGCGTAGTTGTTTTAGTACATACTAAAATGGTGAGATAATATACATTACAAAAAATTGCTTTGGGCGGGACGTGACTTTTTTCCTCTAGCTGCTCGGAGGTAATTAGCAAAGGACATTCGGAGTTTGACTAGCCAATCAGAGCGCACCTTCAACGCTATCAACTGTTTTAATGTTAATTAATTAACCTAGCGTGTCTTGCCAATTTTTGCCAATTCATGTGTTATTGTTTATTCCAGAATTTCCTCCGGCCTTCTTCAAACAGTATTCAGTTCTAAACACTCTTATCTTTAATCTGAAACATAGCTCACCTGATCCAACTGGAAAAAAAAACTCTCAGTTGTCTTCAAGATGTGCTCTGATACCCTTTGTGAAATTCCTCGAACCACTTTTCAATTTCCTCCATGTTTAGACAAGATTTTTCGGCACAGCACTTGGAAGAGTTTCGCTGCCAGCCAAGCCCAAGTTCACACCTGTGGTGTGGGCAGATTGTGTCTAATCTCTGCTACGGTCTATCCGTTCACTTTCCGTTTTCAATCCAGAAAATGACCAGTGAGAAAAAGATTCAAAATATCTTTTGAGCAATTGCCTAAAGTAACAATTTCAAGATTCTTGCTTTTACCTTACCTATCAAACGAGCAGTCTGCTCCGGTTATTTTCTGAAAAGAGCATGAAAACGCCATTGCTGAGCTGCGTAGCGCGAGTCAGGCCGTGGGAAAAAATTATTTTAACTGCAATCACAACTTTGTTATAATTAGCAACGGTCAATAACAACAATAACTAAATAGTTCATTTCAAGGCTTTTAGATCAAAAATTGTGTAGCCCCTAGTGATCAATGATGAAATCTTGATTCTTTGAACTTTGAATTTCTTACAATTAGCAGGTGTTTTAAAAATAGAAATGGTATCAATTGTACTGGAAAAATAGCGTCATTCATGAGAAGAAAAAATACTGGAAATACAGTTAACGCACTGCATATGCACTGTTCACATAAAAATATGATACAAGTTAGTGATAAAGCAAGCATGCCATCAGCCGCTGTATTTTCTCCAGAAGTAATAGGTAACAAAATTCTGCAACAACTAAGAGATATATTTCCACTGAGCTCAGGGCTTTGGGCTGCAATGATAGAGCTATTTGTCACGGTCGGTCACGCAATCGCTTGTCTGATTTCACGAAAAATTGTAATTTTGAGAGCTCTCTCATACAGCACCATCTAATTTCCCCAGAAAAAAATTACATCAGCAAAGAGCTTATTTATTATGAATTATATGAGATGAATTTCATTGGATTTGTGATAAAGGTAGTAGGGTAAATTATTTTTTGAAGTTCGCTAGCAATTTCCGTGGAAGAGCAGAGGGCTTTCCTTTAGGTCTCACACAATATCCTATTGTTTTTCAAATGTCATAGGAATTGTAAAATAAAACTACCAAAAGTTGTAGAATAAGCTGATTGAAATTGGATGTTTTCTGGCGTTATAGTTACGGCAAGCCATTAGCTTCAAAATTCCTAATTTTTGAGCCATATTTTTCAATACCTGGCTCCGAATTCGAGTATTATCATTTTCTGCCGAAACAAAACACCATTTGACAAATGAACCACACACCAATAAATAGTTCAATATGGACCACTAATAGTCGAAGTTTGAGTGATTTTGAAATTTGCCACTCAATTTTTGATTTTTCTGGAGTAGTAGGGGAGGGACCATGGTTTCCTTTTTTTTGCGGAGTATTGCGGAGGAAGCGGAGTATTCTCATTAAAGTGCGGAGGAAGCGGAGGATTCTCATTAGCGTGCGGAGGAATAAATTAACTTGATCTAAAATTTCTGTGGAATACGTTAACATGTTCTGGTCATTACTGCTGTGGTTTCTCATTAACTGATTTATCCAGACTAACCAGTCCCAAAAACTGGTTTTTTCACAATGCCACATTGAACCCGCTTAGACTTGCCCCATTGTTTTTACAAAACCTTCAACACTGATTGGAAAAAATCTCTTATGTGTTAAAATTATAAGCGCGAATTTTAACGAAAGCACTATCGTTCTTGTAATCGCTTTGCTGCGAAAGTCTATCTCCGAGACTTTCAGTTTATTCGACTGAACGTTAATCATGAAGATGCTTTTTTTCACCAGCGTCCATCTTTTCAAACTGCTTTGAACGCTCGTTTAACTGCCCGTGATTCGGAAACGTTGACAAGCGCGAATTTTTGAAAGCGTAATAAGGTTCTCGAGCTTTCTTTGAAAACGTTCTCCGATTTTCGAAACCGGGCTCTTTTAACCCCGGTTGGTTTAGGTAGAATCTATCATGCTTTTATTCTCAGCTTTGCTGACGAGAGAGAATTAAATTCTTAGCTAAGAGCTCGAGTTTTCCGCTCCGTTAGTCACGCACTGAACTCCACTCCCTAGATTTGCATACTGACAAAACTCGAACGGAGAAACCCATGGGACAGCTCTATCATTGAAATGACAACAATAGAAGCTCGAACCGCTAATTAATTGTCAATACGCCACAATAAATATTTTTGAACAACTTGTTTCTTTTATTACGTTTATGAGCGAATACAAAAAAATTAATACACAGAGATTTGAAATGCATACACGAAAATTACAACTGAACAAAACTGAGTAAAGTATCAGGAAATCAATCGTCTTTATCGTATTGAGAGTGCTTGTAAGGCGAGGTTCTGTGTAAACGTCGAGATCGTCTAGAGGCTCTCTTCGGTTCATAGTCCAAGTAATTTACAAATTTGACGGACTGGGGGCGTTTACGCTTTCTAACTGGTGACAGCGATTCGACTGTGAGAGGGGGTGTCAAAATTGAAGGAGGGAGGGAGGGAGACGCGATAGAGGAAGAGGTTGCCGTGGTAGATAAGGCTTGTGGGGCTGTCACTTGTGTTGGTGCTTGAACTGGAGTCGCTGGTGTGATTTCTGGTAGTTCTTGAACGGGGTTTGGCGCTGTTGGCGCGTCGCCTGTTAGTACATTTGTAGAAATTTGGTTTGACTCTTGGGGTTGGGCGGGTATTGTTGCTTCAGGTATCAAAGGTTTGAACTGGTGTTTATAGTTTAAAAACTTGTTTTGCAACTGCATGTACTGCTTCGCTTTTTGGTCCTCTACAAGGTTTGTACGATACAGGAGATTATCCATATTATTCTGAATGCGTTGCATCTCCGAAATTGGCGGGGGCACCATCAGAGTTTGTTGTTTGAGGTACTGGAGCAGTTCTTGAGAAATTCTATTCTCTTCGAATCCTTTGTCGAATCTTTCTTCGCCGGGTAAAACATTTGTTCTCAATCTACATCTATCTGGAGTCGTTGGCTTAAGATCTACAAAAAGATATCCAAATGGTCTTCGCACCGCCTCTTCGTACTCTTTGATAAACCAAGCAGTTTCACTTGGATACATTTGTTTGGCTAGAGTCAAAATTTGTAGTTTATCCCGAGGATTCTTGAAAAGGACCAAGTAATGACTGTTTAAGCTGATGCTTCGGTTGCCTTTGCCTTGATGGAACAGATTTTGCACAATGTAAATAACGCTCAGATTTCGGTGATGAGATCCTTTTGTAAACAGGTTCACGATCCGATTATCTTTTCCGGCTTCAATCATTTGGTCGTCAATGACAATCAGGTTACGTATGTTGACATCTAAATAGGAATCATTTTCCAGAGATTCCGGGATCCCCTTGACAAATTCGATTGTCGGTATCATCATCGATAATTGTGTGTAGGCGTTTTGCCACTGTGAATAACACCAGATTATTCTCTCCGGTGGTTGATCGATCACGGTTTGAGCTTGTTGTAACAGTGATTGTACCCAGACAGTTTTTCCCGAGCCGGTCATCCCTGCAACCATGCAAGTAAATGGATGAACCAACTGAAACCGCTGACACTTTTCTTGAGCCATCGGTATGACTGGAGCAAAATTGGAATTACTGTGTATTCTGTTCATATGTCTTTGCAAATTATCTTTTCTAGAAAACTCCTTTTGACAAACAGGACAGGACCAACTCATGTCAACTCACTCAAAGCTTAGTGTAAACTGACAAAATGTGTATGATGTTTTACATTTATATAGCCTTCAACCACCACAATTCTATTGTTTTCCATCCTCCTCCTCCTCCTCAATTCCATTGCTTTCCCTCCTCCTCCTCCTCCTCCTCAATTCTATTGTTTTCCCTCCTCCTCCTCCTCCTCCTCAATTGTATTGTTTTCCCTCCTCCTCCTCCTCCTCCTCAATTCTATTGTTTTCCCTCCTCCTCCTCCTCCTCCTCCTCCTCCTCCTCCTCCTCCTATTGTTCTATCACCATATCGAAAACTATATAAAGCGGGACACAGGAGAAACTGTCCCATTTGAACTTGGTAAAGTGTTGCTTACACTTCATTTCTGTCAGAGGAGACCCGCTAATTTTTAAACGCGATGAAGAAACTTTATACTCCAAATCACAAGTTGTACGAAGAATACTATGTAAACCAAGCTACGCAAAAAGGAGGTAATTTACCGGCTTTTCACGGAGCCCGATTTCAGCAGGGGTATGGCTTAGGTTCCATATTTAAAGGACTGTTTCGCTGGGCGATGCCTCATTTACAGCAAGGCGCTAAAGTGCTTGGCAAAAAGGCATTACAAACAGGGGTCCAAGTGGCCCAAGATGTTCTGGAAGGAAATAATGTTAACACAGCGCTGGCGAAGCGTAGTAGAGAAGCTATTGGTGGACTAGTACCTCAGGCTGGGAGTGGTCGAAAATCTACAAAAAGGAAAGTGCAGTTTCGTGGTTTACCCCCGTTCAAGAAACGCAAAACAGTTGTGTTGGATCAGGACCAAGACGACTTTCAACTTTGGTCGTAAATTTAAGTGGGATTCCCTGGAAAAAAAAATTATAAAATACCGATGCCTCTCATCTTTAACTCATTTTACGACCATGTCTCGAGTAGTAAAGAACAACCTACCTTTCCTTCATCTCTTAACTTGTTGCCCAGAACATCAGCGTCAGTTTCTTCTAGAGACAGCCACTCCAGAACAGATACACGCATTAGTTCAGATTCTTTTTAATCTACTTCATGGAAACATACCGGTCTCTAAGGAAGTGAAGCACAACTTAAAAAAGCATGCAGATGCCCTTGTTAGTCTCGTTGAATCAAGTGTTCCTTACAAGAAGAAAAAGTATATTCTTGCTCAAGAAGGTGGAGGATTTATACAAGATTTGCTAATCCCGGTTCTAACTAGCATAGGGCCCTTAATGTTATAAAACGTCGCGATCTAGTCTGTAGTATAATCAGTCGGTTCTTGACGTTAACGAGTGCTGGTCAATATGAAGAGAAAAGTCGCCTGGGATGAAGAGGAAGAGAGTGATTATGAAGACAACAACGCAAGTGAAAACGAGGAAAGCGATAACGAAGAACCTCGAATTAAAGATGTTTTAGAAGGTCTGTCCCAACGCGTTTCTCGACTGAAGGCCTCCGATCTATTACACAGCATGGCGGCTTCCAAAGATATCTTGTTTTGGACACCTCGCGGACAGTTACTCCGAAACCAGCGAATAATACCAGTGACGAACATTTCGGAGCTGGTCGAATATGTGTTACTCCCCCATAACGACGATGTTGTTAAACCTCGAGCCCTCAAAACATTTATCGATGGGTTGGCAGAGTTAGGAATCGATAAGCGTTTGATACAAAATAAGAGAATTTTGGCAGAACTATTGGAAAAAGAACAAGCCTATCGCGATAAAGACAGTGAGGCTGGTGATGAAGAAATGGTCTCCGAAAGTAGTGATAATGAAGAAGGCACAGAGACAGCGTCTGAATATAGTGAACACCAAGAATCAGAAAACCCAGATCTGGAACCTGAAGAAAATTCAGAGATTTTGCTTAAAGGAAAAGGTCTTTGCTGCTATTGCAACGGAGAGAACGTTTACGAAAGAGCAGTAGTCAAATGCCCTAGATGTTTTTGGCATGATGGTTATAGGATTTGTCCGATATGTGTACATCAAATTCCTGTTGATCGTAAACACTTGGCAGATGGATTTATTTGGTGCGCTGACTGCCACGCGGTGAAACACATTAATTCAAACACTTTAAAAAGGACTCATTATCCTCCAAGCGAAGATGAAGACGATTGATTTCCTGATACTTTACTCAGTTTTGTTCAGTTGTCATTTTCGTGTATGCATTTCAAATCTCTGTGTATTAATTTTTTTGTATTCGCTCATAAACGTAATAAAAGAAACAAGTTGTTCAAAAATATTTATTGTGGCGTATTGACAATTAATTAGCGGTTCGAGCTTCTATTGTTGTCATTTCAATGATAGAGCTGTCCCATGGGTTTCTCCGTTCGAGTTTTGTCAGTATGCAAATCTAGGGAGTGGAGTTCAGTGCGTGACTAACGGAGCGGAAAACTCGAGCTCTTAGCTAAGAATTTAATTCTCTCTCGTCAGCAAAGCTGAGAATAAAAGCATGATAGATTCTACCTAAACCAACCGGGGTTAAAAGAGCCCGGTTTCGAAAATCGGAGAACGTTTTCAAAGAAAGCTCGAGAACCTTATTACGCTTTCAAAAATTTGCGCTTGTCAACGTTTCCGAATCACGGGCAGTTAAACGAGCGTTCAAAGCAGTTTGAAAAGATGGACGCTGGTGAAAAAAAGCATCTTCATGATTAACGTTCAGTCGAATAAACTGAAAGTCTCGGAGATAGACTTTCGCAGCAAAGCGATTACAAGAACGATAGTGCTTTCGTTAAAATTCGCGCTTATAATTTTAACACATAAGAGATTTTTTCCAATCAGTGTTGAAGGTTTTGTAAAAACAATGGGGCAAGTCTAAGCGGGTTCAATGTGGCATTGTGAAAAAACCAGTTTTTGTGACTGGTTAGTCTGGATAAATCAGTTAATGAGAAACCACAGCAGTAATGACCAGAACATGTTAACGTATTCCACAGCAATTTTAGATCAAGTTAATTTATTCCTCCGCACGCTAATGAGAATCCTCCGCTTCCTCCGCACTTTAATGAGAATACTCCGCTTCCTCCGCAATACTCCGCAAAAAAAAGGAAACCGTGGTCCCTCCCCTACTACTTTCTGGACACTCACTCATAATACCTCAGTAATAGTCATTAATGTACAGCCTTAAACATTTCAACATAATACACAGAATATATGGCACTACATTTGCAAGGAGGATCCATCATTGCCACACATTTTCTACATACTGTTTACAAAGAGAAAGGTTCAGTTTAAATAGCCCTGAGTGAGGTATAATTATGCTTCTTAGGAAACAAACTACTGCAATACCAAAGAAAACTCTCCAAAAAATACATGTGAAATATTCTTTCAATTTATTAGTTTTGTAGTCAATGTTGAAGGCATAATGAGTGCACAACAACATAAAAAGACCAAAAAAGGGCTCTCCACCTCAATGAGGATCCTCATTTCAACAAGCACAAACAATTGATACTCATCAGTTCCATCCTTTTTACATAACACAAAGAGCTTGACGCTCTTAACTTAATTTTAAGGCAACATTTTGTGGTCATTCATGCATGCTAATGGCAGTTCAGAAATCAAACAGTTTCCTTACTACAGTTCTCTAGTTCCTGGATTTTTTTGCTAGGTACTACAGTGGAACCTCAATTTAACGAAGTCGCTGGGGACCGGCCAAATTTGTTCGTTAAATCGAGGGTTCGTTATATCAAAAACCTCGATATAACGAATTTGAGGGGAAAAGACCAAAATGTTCGTTAAATCGAGGTCATAGTTCATGATTGATTTGTAACACAGGTGACTTCTGTGGAAATACTTTAATGCCAATGTCTAAGACAAATGATAAGCCGTTGACTGAAAGGTTGCTGTCTCTTTACCATATGGATTAAATGATTTGCTGACTGTTGATCTGTTCAGCGTTTGTCTTCTGTCGCGTGTTGACATTGTAATTCGTTATATCGAGGTAAATTTTACGTTTGGGCTTCCGGATTATGTTCATTATATCGAGGAATTCGTTATATCGAGGTTCTATTCCATACATTTTACTGTAATTTTGGCCGGGACTTAGAGTATCGTTCGTTATATCGAGGACTTCGTTAAATAGAGGTTCGTTAAATCAAGGTTCGTTAAATCGAGGTTCCACTGTATTCCCAAACAAACTTCTTCGAAGAATATGTAAAATAATTTTTGACTACCTTTGTAGTCAATGTTGAAGATGTAATGAGTGCACACCAGCATAAACAGGGCCTGTGAGAAAGAAGAGCTCTCCACCTCTATTAGGATCCTTCCGTCAACAACCACAAACAACTGATACTCATCTGTCCCATCCTGCTATGCATAACAAAGACCTTGACCCTGATAAGATAATTTTCAGTAAACATATTGTGCTCATTCATGATTGCGAATGGCAGTTCAGAAATCTGACCAAATGAACTACAAATGAAATGAAATACTTTTCGATATGTTACTTGTAAAAAAGTTTTTGACAATTTTAATTTGAGACATCCAAAATACAACCATCTGACCATTTAAAGTGCCTGATATATTTATCTAGAAGATACTCATGTTTTGTACGCATCAGTTTACTTTTGAGGTATCCCTCTAAACTAAATACTTATGAAATACAGGGGTGTCTTGAAAACAAAAACCCCCCAAGACCCCAAAACTTGAAAACAAGCCCCCCCCCTCCATATTTTGGGGAGATACGAAATTATGACAAGCTGGTTGCAGATGTTACTGAATGTTGACGCTTGGCGACCAGAATTTTGAGGCTATTTCTAGTGTCTTGGACTGGCATTCTATGAATTGGTTTCGTTTTAAGTAAAAAAAACTGTGTTTGGTTTCAAGCAAGAACCTCACTCCTTGTCTCTTCAAATATTTTAACTTTCATAGAGAACACTTTAGATCAAAAATGAAGGTAAGATTAAAGTTAATTGCCCTCAAAACAGTTTTAGTCCACTCAATGTAATCGATATTTAGAACTGCCATGTTTTCAGCGGTTTCATCTACCAGCTATACTGTGGGTGCATGGCAGAAACGTGCGTTCCTTTCACTTTTTGTGTGCCTTCTGGAAGGCTTCATACTGATGGCATGCAAGAAGAAAAACTTGTGTCAAAAAATGCACCACCCTCTACTCTCAATCTTGGAGACCATGAGGTCGACGAACTGACCTAAACTGACAATTGTACTCCCCTCGCCCCAGTTTCCTTCAATCTGACCTGGAACAACTTGTCTTGTTTTAAGGGGTTGGGAAATATTAAAGCAGTGTTTGTTAAACTCGGCACCAGAAATGCACATCACATAGGAAACAGAAAGACACCTACTATGTTGTTGCCATGGGAACACTCTTGGCTCCAGTCTCTTTGTGTGACAAGCCAAATATCCCCATTCGCAAGGGACAGAATGAGCTTTGTTAAAGTGTATATGAAGCAAAATCAGTTTTTCAATATTTTGAAAATTAAACATTTTAAAGACACTATTTCAAAGTTTGAACTGTATTTGAAATCAAAGTGGCTATAAGCCAGTCAACTTGGAAAATGGATTAAAGGCCCCAAGTAGATTTTCACCCAGAAATTTGAAGTGCCAAGCAGATTTTTACCCAGAAATTTGAATCGCCCGGCTTCCAAATCGAACACAAGATAAACTGAAAAGGTGAAACTTCTTCTCGTGGCATTCAATCGAAGATCCATTTAAAATCCAAGTGCTAACAGCCAAATGATTTTCGAGAAATGCAGCTTTCAAAGTGACCAGGATCCGCGCCGAGATTTCATGTGCCAAAGGAGTCACGCTGTTTGCTCCACCCTGATTGGATGCATTCTTTAGCATTACCCAATCAGCGTGGAGTAACAGCATGACTGCGGATGAGTTTTCAGAAAGTCACAAACAGTAGGCGTTCGAAAGTAAGTCAACGTAAAACGATTTTCAAGGAGCATTTTTTAAAACATCTAGCAAGCAGTTTTGTCAGTTTAACAGAGAAGCATTCCAGTGAACATCAATTGAAAACAGAAACAAAATATCTTATTGTCAAAATTAATCATGACCTGATGTGGTCGCAGTCAACTGTGAAGACTTGATGAAAGGTTTTCACACGAGTGAACAGTTTATGGTGTCGACTTCAGTAGGTTTTTTTTTTAAACAGAAGAGTTTTTAAGCTCATTAGCCTTTGGCAAAATACTCTAATCTAGTATCTCATGTTGACTATCCCTCTACAATACTTCCTAAATGACATAAAAAAACATCTTCCACATAAGGCCAAGTAAAAAAAAAAAACACTTTTCTCATCCCCGCCCACTTCATTTTTTTAGTGCCGCCTCTCTTTTTGCTATTTTTTATGAGCAAAAACCAACAGGCATCACTTTTACCTTGTACTTAGTTCTCCTCTGTCTCATACAAAGAAAACTCAAAATAGACAGATGGCATTTGTCTGTGTCCTTATTTGAACTCAGGCTACAATACTAAAGACATGGTACACAAGGTCAGTAGTAGATAGGACAATCACCTTACAGGATTTATTTTGTAAGTTCGCATCCGGCGAATTTGATGACGGAGGGAAGAACATCGATATTCGAACAACAGAGGCGAGGAATGCAAATAGCTTTATATTATAAAAATATTGTGTCATGAAATATTCATAATATCCACTTGAAATAAATATCATAGCTCTAAATTAATAACATCTCCATTCGACCTCCAACTTTTGCACAAGATTTGTATCTCTATTTAAATTCAATACATACAAAATAGTTACAGGTTGTAAAGAGAAGTTCACAAACCACGCGCAAGCTGCTTGACTATAAAAGTGTTCAGTGGTTTTCCTCACAAATAGTCACCATTTTATTCTGCTGTAAAAATGGAGATCTTCGTTGACATACAACAAATCTGCAAGGAAAATTTTGAGCCACTTTCATGGATACATTTACACCAAGTGATATGCCTGAAGCAGATGTACACAACTTAAGATATCATATAATGCAATCAATTGTTAGGCATTTCATGGAAGAGAGTCATTACGAGGGTTTGGTTCACCCTCGAATCAGGCCACTACTGGAAAAGTCAGAAGAAGTGGGGGCTGTTCTGTACGATCATATGAAACTTTCCCTTGGTGGTGGGGTGGAATTAACAGATCCTGGCAAACAGTTGACAGCCAGGCAGAAAGAAGAAGATATATTTGTGATGTTTTAAGAGTGGGAACCAGATACCCTAGCGAGCTGTGACACAGAAATTTTAAGTGATACAGAGCTGCCTTGAATAAATCAAGCTGAACTTCTTCAACCAGCAAAATATTGTCTTTATATGACTTGTTCTTTTAATTATAAATAGCAGACAAACATGTTGCATTTAAATGTTGTCAAACTGACATCATTACACAGACTTGTAAGTTGTGTTCTAAATGAATTGGGCACATAGGATTGTACTGTTTTGATGAGAAACTCTGCAGTTGTGCTGCATTGAGCAAACAGTCAATTGGTTGTGCTGAGTCTTTTGTCTGTTTTGGTTGCTGGACTATTTACTTTAGCAGCTGTGTTTTATAGATTCCATTGTTATAATTGAAAAGCCTAATGTTTACTTATTACATTTGTTTAGTTAATTAGGAGGTATATGCCAAGTTTGTATTAAATGTTGCTAAAACTGACATAAAAATCATGTTTGGCTTTTATACATTTCAATAAAGTTTTGTTTGAGATCCAGATCTTATACACTATGTATTGTAATAAACACCTGAATCAATACAATTGTTGACTCCAAAATGTATGGTAGGATATTCAAAATGTTGCTTTGAACTTAAGTTTTTAATGTCTTGTTGTAATTAATACAAGTTGAGTGACATTTATTGACTTATTGTTTCCATTTATTTATTTGTTTTCTTTATCACACTTGATACTCTGGGGGAAGGTCACTTGTAAAAACAACTGCTGGCAGTATTCCATATGAATGAATGAATGAATTCAATGAATACATCTCAAAATAATTTTAACAAGTGTACCTCACTTTAAATTCCCAGGTCAAAGTGAACATTGGCGAGAATAAAGACAAATTGTATGTAACAGCAAATTCAGGAGAACTAATGGCTGATATTGTTCCTTGTCTAGGTAACTATATTGAATTTGTTGTAACTGAAGAACAAGATGCAGGGAGGTTATGTGAAGATTCTCAAGCAGCACAAGCTGTTAATCCCTTCCACCTTATGATGGCTACTCAAAGAAGCAACAGGCATTTGCCTCCTCTATATGAAGAACATACAAAGAAGACAGCACTCAAGAATGATATTTTGAAGCGGCTGGAAAAGAACGAGTAAGGTTGGATCCCTGACAAGTGGAAATCACAAGGGGAAGCATTTCTTGGAGCACTGGGAGACACACTATGGGAGCTAGATGGGCATGCAAAACCTTGGAGGATCGTGGATGTCATATCCCCACCATGTTTGAGCATTTTGAGGGCTACAATAAACCAGAGAAATCAAAGCACCAAAAACGTTCCCTAGGAAATCTGCAATATCACAAGACACAGCAGCTATCCCAGAATTATTCCAATTATGCGGCTCTTCCTATCTAAAACAAAAGGTGTGGAAAGCGGTATATGAGAGTTGTTACGCCTTCTGACAGTTTGAGAAAATATGCGTCCTATCTAGAAAAGAAAGCCACAGCAAGTCAAGGTGTCCATGCAAGTAAAGTCCAGCGCACTGATGTTGACGAGTGCAAAGTGTACTCTCTACATACCAACATAACTCCAACTAAGAGGGCAAGGTATAATATGCTGCACGAAGCGTTACTTCACGCCCAACCGTATGACTCAATATTTGTAAATGATTATGCACCGTCAGACAAAAGGCGATGAAATGAGTTTGTGGACGAGTTTGTTGTCCTGTGCAAAGTTGTGCGTTATTTAATCACAACTTGAATCATTCGAAAATTCATACAGCTGGTCAATTTTGTGACTTTCACAATCAGTGTCCTCTTTTTCTTTTTCGGCAATTGAGTATGGTTAAACCTCTATGAGCGGGCACTTTCAGTAAATGAGCTATTTTCTTAAAAGAGACTTCTATAATTACAGGTAGCTTCTGTTTATAAAAGCGTTCGTGCGAGAATTTATTCAATGTAGAGCATTTCTGCGATAAGATATTGAGTACTTAGGTCAAAATTCAAAGAATAACTAACTTGACACAGTGCAAGTGACCATGAAACGGCCTTAACCGCAATACATACATACATACACTTTATTTAATCTCGGATTTACGGAATAGCTGGACTTAGCCAATATCTCTGAGCAGGGCTCAAAATAACGGCTGGTCACCGGACAATGTCCGGCCAAGATGACTATTTGTCCGGACAAAATTTGGGTTTGGCGGTCATTTTGACCGGTCAAGTACACGGTTTCCAAATAATTCACTAGAAAAAATTTTTCCTTTATTTCTGGAAAATATAAACAGTGAAATAATAAAATATCTCAGCGGCTTGTAGTTACAAAATAGGAGAATACAGATGAGACGGCTATGATCGTCGGCTTCGTGAATGCTGTGGCGTCTTAGCAGCTTGCTAAAATAACACAGGAAACATCAACCTCTGTAAATACACTAAACAGACTAGACAACAATGAACATCGCATCAATCAACTTCGCAGTTACAGATTTTATTGTCTTGCAGGCGGGACTTGTGTGTGGCTTATTAAATCTACAGCAAATATCGTGTTCGTAGCGTCTTTTATCACGTGCAAGATCACGAGAAAATAATTCATCTTGAAATGCTTTGAATCAACAATGTTTCCTTAAATCTCCATTTCGCACTAGGATGTGTCCCACTTGTACTGAAAAGTTGACCACCTAACAGGGTTCCGGTAAATGTTTGCTAGTACTGAACAAAATAAAGAGAAAAAAATCGATTTCCACGACGAGCGTCTACAGATCGTAACAATAACTTTCGATATCTTTCATTCTTGCTATGCCATCCGAGTGTTCCTCACAGATTTTATCGAAGTCTTCTTGTGTGAATCTATGTCCGCGAATGTCCAAGACTAACAGTACTTTGCCATCAGTATATTTCAGGATTTCAATCAGGCACCTCACAGACCGGGCTTCTCTGTTGTACGCGACATTGAAAACTTCTAGAGTTCCATGAGTTTTGAAGGGAGAAGTGACGTAGGCTTTCTCACTGATGTCTTGGCAGTCTTGAAGATGAAGAATTTTCAGAAGAGGGCATCTTAAAGGAAGCTCGATGAACAAAGAGTCTGTAACTATGCAGTGGCTCAAATCCAAATTGCGCAAATACCCAATGTTCAATGTTCGAGTAAAGTCTGGAACTACTTCTTTCCTATGACCGATCCACCGTGCAAAAAGAACATCAATCCTCTTACATTGGCATAAGATAAAACAGAGGATTCCCCATTTCAGATAACAGCATTCACTTAAAAGTATTTCCCTTGTCTCAGGATAAACATATTTGCGCAGAACATCTGACGTGATTTTCCTTTGATAATCAAAGTGGACCTTTCTCCAAACAGTGCTGGAATGAACGATATCACACCACTTTTTACACACGAAGGCTAATTTGCAGATTCGCTCAGCATCTGGGATATAACTAAAGATTATCGCTATGACCAAATCGGGAAGAATATTGATCATTTTTGTTGTGAGAAACTGCTCGAATGAAATGCACTTTCTAGCCCACTTTCTAGCACTTTGTAGACCACACTGACAACTTAGCAGGGCGAAATGACACTGTGATGGTAGTAATTACCCGCCTGTCAACTGTAACTCTTACTGAGAATATTTCGTGCGCACTTTTCACAACCTGGTTTATCCTACCACCGGTCTGTCACTTGGCAAAACAAAAAGAAAAAAGTCTTCAAATTTGCGGACTAAACACCAAATGAACTCACAGGTACATATTATCTTATTTAAATGCCTGAAAGAAAACTGTTCACTTTGGTCAGGACTTTGGTGTAACTTGTGACCATCTGCGATCTGATAAGATATAACTTATCAGTATCCAGGACCACCCAACGGATCGTTTTGGTAAATTATCTGATCGGAAGGCCTTAAATCCCCTCTGATTTTGTTAAGAGAATTGACACCTCGAACAAAAAAGTGGACAAAAAAGGCCTAATAAATTTCACAATACTCAAGTTCTTCTAGAATAACCGACCAGATAATTTTTTTAATGCAACCAAAAACTAGCCTACAGAACTTCAAAAGTACTCCAGATAGCCTAAACAGCGTTTAAAAGCATTCGTGAGAAAACAGAAGTTGGTTTCCCCGAGTATTCGGCGTTGTTAGGCAAAATTTCACGCTTACAATTTCACACTTACTTATCGCTTCCTGTCTAGTTTTTTTTGGGTTGACGCAAAAAGCATTTCAAACTTGCGTGGCGACTTTGAATAATGGAGTGTACAAAGTGTAGACGAAAAAACATCAAGTACCGTTGCATTGGATGTAGAACTCCAATTTGTAATGTATGCTCAATGTCTTGCGCTGCTGAAACGCCAGGTTATTGTGAAGAGAATTATTTTGTTGCCAAATGCGAGGAGTGTCACGGTAATTACCAAAAACGAAAAGGCTCAGGATCTCTCCCTTTGTCGAAACCGGCAGGACAATCTTCTCTGTCCTCCTTCTTGAAAGTTAAAACCAAGTCCCCAGTTTTACATGTGGAAAAAGATGCAAGAAAAGACAAATCTTGGCCTCACCATGCTTCAAGCCCATCGAGCAGTTCGACAGAAGAATGTGCTTCGACATTCACTTTAGCACCGGTTTTTTGGGAAAGAAATCGAGAAAATTATCTGTGGCTACAGCAAATCGCTGGGTAGCAACAAACTTAGCAGCACACATGGCACAGGAGTGGCTTGTGATCAATGAAGACAACGCAGGTCATGAGGTCAGTTTGAATTGTACAGTGTGTAAAACCTATGCCGACAAATTGAGAGGCATGAAAAACTTTTCGCGAGCCTGGGCGTTTTCGGGATCTACAAACCTGCGCTTGAGCAATGCCGAGGACCACGCTCAAGGCGAGCCACATAAGAGGGCATTAGACCTGCATCTAAAGGAAGAGAAAGGTCAGAGTGCCACAGAAAGAGCAAAGGCGATGGGTTCTTTAAATACGTCCGGGCAACAACTTATTACATCGGGCATCACCAACATGCAAGCCAGTGACCATGCTAAAACCAAGACTAAATTTCAAGTTGCCTACTTCATTGCGAAAGAAGAGCTACCCTTGTCAAAATATCCACAATTCTTGAAGCTTGAAGAAAAACATGGAGTGGACATCGGAACAGCATATCGAAATGACATGAGCTGCAATGTTCTCATCAATCATATCGCTGAAGTATGAGCAAGTGATTTAAGGGAGAAGTTGTCCAATGTGAATTTTTTCAGCGTCCTGACAGATGGTTCAGAAGATGCATCTATATCAGAGAAAGAAGCCATTTTTGTACGATTTTTGGATCCAAATCCACCAAGACGGGATAAAATTCAAGTAGTCACCTCATTTTTAAGGCGAGCAGCTTTTACCACTTTTACTCTATTACTTCATTGCCTGCTGTGTGTTGTTTCTTCATAAACAACAACGTAAGGATATTATCCGGAAAAATAAATCCATTAGACGCAAAACAAAACACGATATGTCAGGTATTTTTAATTTCTGTTCTTGCTCAGTGGTACCTAATGCAACCATCATAGGTGTGAACAGTTATTCATTTACCATGATTATTCCCAATTCCTCTAAGGAAACTGTATTTTATTCCGTTGTGGTAATATTGATGCACATTATTGATGTATATGCCTGATGTATGTTTACATCATCAGGTTGGTGGACTTAAAGTACAGTAATGCAGCAGGCATTGTTAGTGCAATAAAGGGCAGTTTTGAAAGCATCGGCCTAACCGAGGATGGCGTCATAAGTATCCTTCAAAGAAAACTTCCCTGGGTGATTTACCTTTGGTGTGTGGCACATCGACTGGAGCTAGCCCTCAAAGATGCCTTACAGGGTACCATCTTTGACGCCATAGATGAAGTGTTGTTATGTCTTTACTACTTGTATGAAAATTCACCAAAGAAGCTTCGACAGCTGCGCGATCTCCACCGGATGTACAGCAAGACCTTTCAATTTGATCAGGGCAGAATCCGACCGAAATGAGCATGTGGTAATGTTTGGTTTCACTTTGCTTTTAAGTCGCATATACATTACTTTAGTTTTGCAATTTTTTTAACTTAGGCATTGCACACTTCACTTCTAATCTTCTTCCTCCCAGCATCTAGCTATCAATATAGGCCAAGTATTCGCTTATCCATGGCTTCCCTTCTAAGTAAAACATTTCTTTTTGTTTTTGCCTATCCATGGCTTCTTAGGGTAAAACTGATATATATTTTTTCTTTCACCCTTAGGAACCCGCTGGATTGGTCACAAGCTCAGTGCATTGCAGCTTCTTGTGGACAAGTTTGGTTTTTATCTTCAGCATCTCCAAAGCATGTCCGAAGACAAATCTTTTAAAGCAACAGACCGCCAAAAGTTTAAAGGTTGGTTGAAAAAATGGCAGCAAGCAAGGATCCCACTCACGGCTTCTTTTTTTATTGAGCTGCTCAGCCCTGCAAAAGCTTTGTCCCTCGCATTTCAAGAAGATGAAATCGATATTGTGGCTACAGTTTCCCGAATCGAGACAGCCAAGCGGCAGCTGGAGCGCTTAGAGCGCAAGGATGTGGAGGACCTTCCCACCATCAAGCGTTTCTTGGATAAGGTTGAAGAACGTGGCAGAGAATACCTTTACCACAACGTAACCTTGCCAAACTTTCAAGCCGCCAAAGAATCTGCAAGGCGATCAAAGAACGTGTTACTTGGCCGTATTAAAGAGGCTATGCAGACCAGGCTAGAGGTAGCAGAGAACAACCACGTTCTTCTGGCCAGCACTATTTTGAATTGTGAAGGGTGGGAGAAGACAAAAGAAGACGGTGAAGAGGATGTGGAGTTTGCCGTTCAATGCATTATTGAGCTCTAAGACCACTTCAAAGAACCTCTTTCAAAAGCTGGCTTAACTGGGTCACTGAGTGATTTACTGGACCAGTGGCATGACCTCCTTAGCTACACCAACACCCTACCAGCGTGTCTGGAGAGGGATCTTAGACTCAAGCCGCAAAGCACAGTGGAATATGATCCTGATGTTAGTTGAGCTTCTCTTTACCATGCCAATTTCAAATGCGAAAGTGGAGAGGCTGTTTTCCTTGATGAATTGTATGAAGACTGATTGTCACGCAACACTTAGCAAGAGCACCCTCAGTAACCTCATCACAATCCATATGGAGGGTCCAGAATTTCAGGATTACAATCCTACACCCGCCATACAGACCTGGCTATCAAGTGCCGCTCGTCGTCCAAATCAGAGGCCCAGGAAGAACTACAAGAGCCGGGATTCTACTACAACGTCAACAGTTTTAATTGAAGAGTCCTCGACAGACGAGAGTGCAGATGAGGAGGAGGCTGACTCAGTTGGAGTAGACAATGGCAGAAACGTGCTTATCAGGGAGCTGGATGAATTAAGTTGAATACTAGTGAAACTGTAAATCTACATTAATCTCCACAAGTGAAACCAGGGATTTTAAAAAATAGCATTTTACATGGTCTTTTGAACGATATTACTTTTGTCTAGTTTAAGTCAAGGTTTTTGATGGTTTGTCGAAATACCAGTTCAATGTTTTGAGTCTCCAATTCACTATGAAGTAGAAGTTGTTTATTTGAGGTTGTCCGTGCTACTTTTCTTGGACTACACAGTGAATTCGATAGCGAGACTCGGAGTTCAGTTGGGTTAAACAAGTTGGTTAAACAAGGCCGCTCATAATAAGATAATTAGAAACTTGTACATGTAATATTTATTGACAATTTTTACCATGAAATCATTGACCTTAAAGCACATTTCGATTCGCGCATTTTTTCGTAGCTAGTTTATCAACAGTTCTAAGGTAAAGCTCAGTGTATATCGAAGTTTTGACAGCTTTCTCATCATGATAATTGCTATAAAACTTCAGTAAAACAGTAATTCCAGTAGATTTCCAGCAGGCCTGAAAAGCAACAAAAGGCATGTTTAACTTCCGGCACACCCTCATTGAAAGGCCCGGCTGCAAAGCTTTGCCCACAAACATGTGTGAGTTGTAACCTGTAACCTCGATAATTATTCAGTTTATTCAGGTTATTTTGCTGGCTTGATCTGGGAAATTAGTCCCACCTGATACATTGAAAGATATCCAAAAGTCAAGGAGGCAAATCTTTTCTTCTGGACACAGTTGATATGAAGCCGGTAGCGTTTCTTCAGTTTATTTCCTACATGCTGACCGAGCATGCTGAGCGAAGGCAGCGATCATTCACTTGTAGCACGAGCCTATGCAGCCCTATTAGTGTTTGGTAGAAACTCAAAGTGTTTACAACCAAAATCGCATTCAACGTAAGTGGTAAGTCCATATACAATTATGTGCAGGGTAACTATGATAAAATGAGCATTTCTAATAAAATAATATAGCAAGTTTTTATTGTTGTTAAGCCAGGCAAGTCTGTGGAAATGAAAATCAAACATATTTAAGTGATACTTTTAGCGATTAAAACTTTTATCCTCTTTAACAACACATTTTTGTGCACATGAGGCGATATTTTTGGCTTAATAGGGAAATTCTTAAAAATAAGCATTTTCAATATTTTGACCGGTCAAAAACGAGACATGACCGAGCTAAGATTGGTTTGGCCGGTCAACATGACCGGCCACTGTTCAAAAATTATTTTGAGCCCTGCTGAGGAAAAGTAAAATATAAAAATGGCAGAAAATATAAAACTACAATAAATAGCTACGTACTTATATATATGTTAATTACCTAATAAACCGACAAATTACGCATAAAAATTATAGTTGCGGATAAGCCGCTCAAAGTCTTTGTATGAACTCACTGTTCTATAATTCTCAGGTAACAAGTTCCAGAGTTTAGAGGCAAGATAACAAAAAGAATTTAAACCATAGGAAGTTGTAGAGGGCTGGCTTGTATTGAAGAAATTTGCCACTCTGCCTTGAGCAAGTTCTTCAGGCCCTTTGCTGAGTGTCTGAAGTTGGAAAAATACCATGAAGCTTATTTTGATTGTAATTTTATAAGCTTATTTTTAGATAATAATTTAGACTCATGCACCCAATGCAAGACTGCGCAGCACAGATAATTTAATCTTGCAATCATAATACATACATACATACCTGAAAAGATTGCACAGCTTTTTAATTTTACATATCAAGTTGAATAAGCCAATTACCGATACAAACCGGCCAAAAATATTGTTCATTTCCATTGAAACCCTTGATTGAAACTATTGAAAAAGCCAGGATGGCATGGGGACTTTGAAGAGTACTTTTCATGCAGTATAAACAAAGCATGGAATGATTACCCTCAAGGCCTTAAGGCCGGCACACACAAAGACTCAACACATGATGGGACTGGTTCTGAGAGTTGTCCAAGGTGCCCTATGGGGGGTTATCAGGGTCAAAATTTAGCTTTGCTTTTCCGCAGTTCGATTTTGTAATTACGCTCTTATGCTTTCTTGTTTTACAATTTGGTCTGCTTGTTACGGCTTGCAAGTTCATTATTATGGGTTTGAAATACACCATTTTATAAGTACAAATTGCAATGGTTCATTCATTTAGTTTGCTATTATTATATTTTGTTTGCCTGTTACGATGATTAAGCCCTTAACCGCCTTCCAGTTTTGCTGTTTTGCTAGTTTATTCTTTGAACAGCAGTTTGGCGTTCAAAGTGAGCTTTGCTTTGTCGCTACCATACGACCATTGCTTCTTCTGTTCAGTTTTCTATCCTCTACTTCCGTCATGCAATTCAGTTGTCTTATTATGCTGCTCAGCCATGCTGTTACGCTGTTCTGAAGTGTTGTTACGCTATTCTGAATCTGTTGCTGTGCAACCTCGCTCGGTTCCAGCTGGACATGCAAGGAGTAAGACTAGTTGGCAACCGACTTGTTGGATTCTTGTCGGCGTTCGGAGAGCTGGCGATATATATCATTGGACAATATTGGCGGGAAAATCTTCCGGCGAATGTCCGCTAACGTGCGTAGTTTTATACTAAAGACTAGTGTAGCCAGAGCTATGAAAGTGCTGCGGGAATTTGGATGAAGTTTGCAAATATGGAAAAGGGTTTTCGGGAATATCTCCGGGCGCTGGTTCACCATCAAAGGACTGTATCTTTCGTTTGATGCGTTTATTTCTCTTCTAATCCCTATACAATATTTCACTCTCAATGTCTATTCCGGTCTGAATTCAAAGTCTTACATCAGTGGCTTATATGTGTCATGGAGTTTAATTACAACAATACTGCGGTTATATTCTTGAGTCGCTAAACCCTATTGTATTTCATAAATTAGCTTACAACTATCCTTTGTTACTCTAAATATAATTAAATCAGTACGTGATCTATCGCTTTGCGCACTCTGTTCCTATAAGCGTCACGCTATGGCATAAGCAATTCGAGTTGCGTGATATAGCAAATTAACTATTATCAGACAGAGGGATTGTATAGACCTTGTGCAGAAATGGTTGTCATTCACTTATTTTGTTTTTGGTCAAGTCCCTGAAATTGCTATAAATCAAAATCTTGCTCAGTGATCCCCATTATTTATTATTGAATACATTTTCCCATCATATTAATGAATGTTGACATGCTGAAAATTTGCATTACAGTAAGTTCTATAGTAACTGAAACCAAGTGTACCAAAATTTTGAGACAACAAGCTGTACAGTTGTAGTTCAAAAAAACTGAAACGTATCCAGCACAGCAAGATAACCACTATAACGTCAGTTTCTGAAAGAAATATTGACACAATAAGGTTAATAAGGTGAAAGATTTCATTAACAAAATTAACTGATTTTGTATGATTATACAAAGGACTGAAAAAAATTTATTGGCAAACAAAAAGCACATGGAAACCTCTGCACAAGTGTAAAACAAAAAACCACCGAAAGAAGTTTTTAAAAAATATCGAATGTAGCCGAGGTGCGAAATTCGGCAAGAAGCACATGGCAGCTACAGGAGTAAACGACAAAGCGAAAAACCACTTAAACTGCGTTCAATTTTTTGTGAGAATATGTGACTGCCTGTACAAAAATAAATATTGCATTTTCTTTCACGCCCATCCGCCGAAAGATCCGAGCCGCCAGAGTTATTCATAATAACAGCAGACGACAGAACTATCAAAAAGCTTACAGTGCGAACTTGGTATTATCAACAGTGTAACTTAAATACGGCAAACTTGATATCAACCAGTATTAACGACATATATCTACTTTAACACTGCAATGAAATTGTCATCGTGCACTAGCACTCACCTGAACCGGCGTCAAAACTCAAAAACGAGGATGACAGTGGAGGCCTTCTTTATAGTTGCTGTCCTTATCTCGAGTACAACACGAACGTGGAGACGAGAGTACCAGGCGACACGACCTCCAGCAAGGCTTGTGGCGAGGACGAGGCCTGGGCGCTGCTTCGCTAAACATTGACTTTTCGCAGTGCATTCTGGTCCGTTGAAAGCGAGGCTCTTCTACAGCGCAGAGCATTATGGTCCGCTGAAAGCAAGGCTAAAAACTACAGCGAAATCTCAAATTTTCCTACCTTTCTTTTATATTTAGATTATAAACTGCTTCTACGCTCGCTCCGCAGCAATTAGATTATGAGCTCGAGATTTCTATTGCGTGTTTTAGTTCTCCACTAAATTTTCTCCGATTCTTATTGGCTTAAATTGACCACGTGATGCGACAGTGTTCATCTGCGGAGGGCCACTATCAGCCCATAGTGCTTGTCCGCCAAAAATACCCGGATGGATAGTAGTCGTCCGTGAAAATTTTGCTGTAAACAAGCGGGTTTCGTAGAAAATAAATAACTAAAATTGTATTAAGAGTTTTGTCTGTTTTCTTTTTCAAATTTTACATTTCGCTTTCACAGCTTTCGTCTCGAAATC
>JAHPZR010017746.1:42500-95000 GCA_019787425.1 Platygyra sinensis
AGGGCAGTGGTTGCTTTTGGTTTATTCCCTCGGCCATCTTTTTTCAGTTCTTTTTGCTTTGCTTTCAATGCGTCTCTCAATCTCGTAAATTCAGGATCAGTAAACAGCCCTTTCCCATATTTGCGCCTTCTAAGATAACGGTCAACGCTTGTTAAGATTCCTCTGAGAGAAGACGGCTCATATTGTTCACCTTTCTTTGTTCTAGCTGCAATAATAAACTCACTGAGGAATAGGTTCAGCTCCTGTGGTGGGATTTCCTCTAATTCTATGTCTTCTTTGTGAACCTCGTCAAGATATTTTAGAACAATGTTGAGGTCATAAGTGGTCTTTCTCTTCGTATTTTCGTTTTCCTGTTGAGCAATAAGCTTGTCAACGTCATCTTTAGACACATCAATAAATCTGCACTTAGAATTGTCGTCAAAATCGAGAAAATTTAGATTCCAGTTAGGTTCGTCAGCCATTCTGAAGAAATTTTGTTGAGGCAAAGGCGCCGCTTTCAAAGGCACAATTTATTATGTAACCATAATGACAGTGATCTCTTCACGTGTGAAGATAACATGTTATCTTCTCGTGTGGAGATATGAAGTTTTCGCAGGAAAGCTCACTTGGTATTTCACTGGTGTTTATATAATAAAGTAATTTATTAAGTGCTATTTGCAGCCATTCATGTTAGGTTCAGAAAACAAATTTAAAGGAACATTCCCATCTCTTGTTTGCAATGATCGTGGATGAATATAAGAGAAAAGACTATGTTGTCTGGACATATTGTTAGTCTGCTTTCAAAAAATTGACTACATTCTTGTTCTGCAGGTGTTGTTCTTTTGCTTAAAATCATGATGAAAGCTTACAAGGATACAACATTTCCTTTATTCAGTTCCCTTCTTTCATTCTGCCTCCCCCACCTCCTCCCATACCCCCCCAAATGTCCACAGACCTCTCTTATAAAGAAATAACTGGCTCCTTTATTAAGACTTCAATGGATCAGAGGCTCTCCTTAAAAAAAGATTTTAAAAAATAATCATACCGCCCATGGATGATTGTAATAGAGGAAATGATTTCTTATATTTGCATAGGTACTCATTATTTTACACTTTATCTAATAATATAAGGTAGATCTATGAAATGTTGTGTGTGTGAGTTCCTCTCTGCTACATGCTAGAATCTGTAAGTTAACTTTTGTTGAGGATAATAAAAAGTTTTGTTATTGTGTGTTGCTTCTCTTCTCATTATTTTCATGACCAAAACTAACAACCAGGTTCAATAAAGAAAACAACTACTTCCAAACGTTTATTTGCTACTCTAGACCTTTTATACAACCATCCTTAAAATGAAAAATCGGAAGTGCAAACATTTAGAATTAAACAAAGCAAAACTGAACAATTCAACAAACAAATTATTGATCAAAGTATGCTGCAGGTGGGTGCCCAGGTGGTTGATCTGCTAAAACCAATGCACTGAATTGGGATCTTGGAGTTGTGTTGTTCAGGTCCACATCAGATCTCAAACCAGGAGGCATGTAGTTTGTTTCAGTTATAGCTGCATTGCCCAAGTTTCGTGTTTGGACATTGCAACCCATGTTGTTTCTTGTTCTTTCTTCGATGAACTCAACTGTCTCCAGATAAATATCCTCCATATCATGGGATAAACAGTTTCCAAGTGGGTCGATATTTTCCCTACGATCTTGTAAGTGATTATCTGAAATAGGACATGGTATTTCTGGAACTTGCATAGTTTCACTGCTGTCTTCAGAAATGGGCCCATCCCAGTCAATTCCATACATTTGGGCCTCCTCCTGCAATTAATGTAAATTATGCCATTGCAAAAAGGTTTATTGGAATAAGGAAGTGTTCATTATTTATGGAGGGAGTCAGTGAAATTATGGGAGGACTAACAAGTTTTAGGTGTGGGAATAGGGGGGTCATGAGTTTCAAGGGTTTTGCACAGAGTACGGGTCATAAAAGTTCTGCAAGTTTTAAACAGGAAACTATTACCTTTAAGAACACTGATAAAGACCAACCAGTTTAGGTAAACCCCGCATGGAATTAGTAGTTTATTATCCAGGAGAAAGTGGATAAGAATAACTGCAAGCTTTCTCTACTAAAATAAAGCAATGATTATACATACATCAGTCATGGAATCCACCTACCCTGAAAGTTCTTGTGCTACTGCGTGAGATGAGTGATAAACCTGTAAAAGACCTTGTATCCACAGCTGAGTGGGGCTTTTATTCCGTGCAGAAGATAATGGTGTCAGGTTTGATGAATTAACAAACAACTTAACACATTGATTAACTCTTGGCAAGAAGGCATAGTGAAGACTGTAAAGATATTCCCAAGGAATGGACGTAACCACCTCAAATCACGATCAGCCGAAGTGTGAATAACTCGCTTCCCATTCCCTTGCTTTTCAATTGAGGATCCAGGCTTCTAGATAACTTCTCAAAAAATGCAGCAGTTTCCTGGCCACAAGTTCCTAACCTGACATTCGATAAACATTTCTTGAACATCGTGTTCACAGTATCCAATTGGCGCAACACCTTGGTGAGCTGAAATCTATGGGTTATGGAGTATCCATGGGATCCTCTCTTGAGCAATAGCTAGTAATTGAACCTATTCCGTTTAGTGTATCTTTTAGGGGTATAATGAAGCTCAGGCAACGTCCACATAAGTCTCCTGTAGGAGTTAAATTCAAATTTTCCGAAGGGCACTCCTTGCCGCTTTCTCATGTGGAAGCTCCCCCTGGGTTTCCAAATATCTAATGGGAAGTGATGGAGTGAATCCGCGCTCCGCACCTGCAACTTGGAAAATATTATTTTCCAAGTTAAAAAGGGAAATTTTTGTAGCACCACTTTGATTGGATTTGCATCCTCTATTTTGTGTGTTTCACTCCTCTGTTGCTTGAAGGTTAGAACTATCATTTCTCTAACTGCAGACACGCTTCCCTTTTTTTTCTTAAGTTCAACCTCCAGCTGCTTGTAAATTTTTTCTTGATCAGCTTTGTCTGTCTGCACTTCGAGTTGCTTTCTCTCTTCCCTCTTGTCCTTTTTCTGATAGTATCTTGAGTTGTATATTCATTGCCTGATCAAATAGAGTACATATCCCTGTTTTACAACAGAAGTCAGATATGAGTTTTGATGATGAAATCATGTCAAAAAGAGCTATTTATCTTGCCAACAAATTGCCAAGCTCATTCCAGATAATTACTTGATACAATTATAATAATGTGTAGTTCCAGAAAATATCCATACCCCCCCACGGAAGGTTTTTTTCGTTTTAACCCCCCATCCACTCGGATTTTCCATTCCAGGGGGGTTTGTGAAGACCCCCCCTCTCCTCCGGAATTTCCGTTTTTTCTTTACCCTCATTTCAGAACTCCTTAGAAGTCCCAAGTCGTTTTAAATGTCGAAAATTGACGGTTAACAGAGGTACAATCAATTATTTTTATTACTTTACTACGTTATTTAAGATTTATCCTTTTACTGATGTGGAAAAAATCATAACAACGTTTGATTTCTTGCAGCAATATTAATTAATTTAAAATACGGCAAAAAGCGTTTGTTGTTGCGTAGTTTAAATGCCTGATTTCCTCGAGTGCTTAAGACTCTCGATCATGTCACAAAAACTGCCGCTTTATTAGACTGGCGTGCTAAACGCGAACAAAAACTTTTGGAAAACTCAGTTGAAAACATTTAAAAAGGAATCAGATTAATTTGTCTCATCTATACTTTACCTTGCTTGTCTTCCATAATTTGTGCTAATTAACATGTGATATAAATATATTAATACCTTGATCTGACATCATTGACATTAGCTTTTACAAATGTTCAAGCGTCGTGGCAGTCGTCGTGGTATCGTCCGCATGTAAAATTACTGGATGAGCAGCCGAGCCTTCAGAAGGTTGAGCGAGGAAAGGGAACTAGAACTTCGTAAAGAGAAAAATCCGCGGCATAATAGTTGGAAAAGTCTTGATAAACAGCTCATTTTTCTAGTAATTACACAACCAAACTGTACTAGTCGACTTCTAGCGAAAGAGAAGAGAACGGGGAAGTAAGTGATGCTAGCACAGAAGATGATTGAACTCAATTCCGAAGATTAATGGAATTGCTTTAATAGTAACTTTTTAATGAGAACACTGATTATTTGCAAACTAAGTATTTGCTCGAATGGTAAATAAATAATCGCTTAATTTAGCACCAAAGTTAAAGTTTCCAAGTTTCTACGTTTCTAAGTTTTTTTGCAAAGTGAGCCACGGCTCGCTGCATGCGTAATTTTTTTTCTCGGCTTTTCGCTGAGCCTTGTTAAAAATTGTGTAATAAATTGTGCTGTCTCAGCAAGTGTACTGGTGTTTGTTTGTTACTTTTCGGGTGACCTCACGTAAACGAAAGTTGCGTAAGCATGGGTATGAGTACGAGGCACTCGGCCAGGGATCTGGAGATCAATTTTTGCCGTCGGCCATTTTGTATCGGCTCGTTTTCATGCACGAGAGGCCACATTCTTCTGTGGATTATGACAGGAAAATCGCAGCGAAAACACAAACATTAAAGAAAGACACATTTAAGCTCAGGTGAATGGAGAAGTTATTTATTTCAATTCCTTTTTCGATCGTTAAAACAATTTACGTAAGTATTATTTCATTCGTTACAAACTGTTTGCCACCCTCCGCCACCCTCTGGAAAAAAGGCTTAGACTTGAGCCCCCACTACCCTCGGAAATTTTAGCCTCTGATCCCCCCTCCCCTTCGGAATTTCCAACGACCTTCCGTGGGGGGGTATGGATATTTTCTGTTGAGCCCCCACTACCCTCGGAAATTTTAGCCTCTGATCCCCCCTCCCCTTCGGAATTTCCAACGACCTTCCGTGGGGGGTATGGATATTTTCTGGAACTACACAATTTGAATGCTCTTGAATGTGTCAAACTGTAAATGGGATATATTCAGCCTTGACATTATATTTCTAAGGTTTCTCCTAATAATTGAAAGTCTATTTAAAGGCACAAAAGCATGGGAAAAAGTAATTAAAGTGCAAAGTGTCACAGTTGTATTGCTTCTGAAATTGTTGCAGCTCTGATTGGCTAGTTCTGAGAAAACTCCTAAGAAAGGGTAAATTTTAAAAACAAAAAATAACTTTTCAAGTTCAATAGCAGAATGATTCCTGTGTCTTAGTGTGTGTTCTTTTATACTAAATAACAATTCATTATTTTTATATGTTACAGGATGTTACTTAACTCAGTATGGAAAATTCTTGTCATTGTAGTATGATCGTGGCCTTTTATCCGTTAAGATGGGGACGCAGTCTCAAATTTTTGTTGCTGCAGCTGTTAATACTGATATGTCTAGGTTTTCATTCCCATATAGAGCCTTAAGACAGGCCACAAAGTCTCTGATGAACTTGTGCAGTACAGTCTCAGGAGGCTTGCCTATACTGTTTTGAGTTCTTCTGGTATGATAAATTTGAAGTTTTCGTTAACTTTATCCTTTGGGCTGCAGTGGAAGAGGTTGTTGGTGCAGCTGCTGGTGGAAACTGGTTATCGTCTAGAATGGATATACTGCATGCTTGCTGCAAGGCAAGGTTTGCTTTTTATTACAAACAGCATTCAGCACTTAATAGACACAAGCTGTAAAGTAAAAATATTATGTGAAATAATCAAACTGACATTCAACAATGTACCTTTTTTGTAGGTGACACAAGTTGATTTTTTACATGTATGGTATATTCACATGCTTTGTGTGGAAGGAAATTGATAGCCCAACACACCAAACTGGGAAAGTGCTGGAAAACCCTTATACTTATGGCACAACAGAAATGTTAAAAAGCTATGTATGATTGACTTAAATTTGATCATTTACTATAAACCACTTCTGTGATATGTCTTAGAAGCCTAAATGTACTCATGGGTAAAGAGAACTTTCATAAAATGAACTTTTACCATCATACAATGGCCAGTTTTGTAAAATGATCACTTGCCATCAAACAATGGGACTTGCGCATCAAGAAATGGTACACAATTAGCAAAACCAAAAGGAGCTTCATAAAATGACTGCAAAGTTTCAAAATATGACACATTATGTATCAAGAAATGGCATTTCAGCATTCTCTGCACTTGTCTTCACCTTAACAAGAAATGCTCCTGCAAAGCCGTCTGGACTAGGTTTATAGTTTGAATCACTGGGAAGTCTGAGAAATCCCCAGCTTGTCACAGGACAACCTGTGTGTTGGAATATAATGCAGGAAATATTAATAGAAATCTGGGTATTGAGGTTTGCTCCAAATATTGGTAATGTACTTCCCCTTTTTTGCATTCTCTTGTTAGCAGGCAAGGGAACAGCAAGTTTTAATGGGTTTGTCAATAAGCTTAACAGATATGTATCTAATATTATCATTGGTACTATTGCATGGAATATTCAAGTGAGTTATTTCTTACTCTGCATGTGCTAGTGTGCTAGTGTGATAGTGAAGCGGGTGACGTGAGTAGAAAGACTATATAAAAAGTCTCTTCCCTTGACTATTCCTGACAATAATAGACTACTCGCAGTCGACTTAACAAATTGACGTAAGTTTTTCATGCTTCTGTCCTGTTACTGAGCATGAATTTCGTCATAACATTGTCAAAGTAGACTACGTTTACAATGTTATGATGAAAGTCATTGTCAATAACAGGACAGACGCATTAAAAACTGACACATCGCATAAATTATAAATTCATGTGTCTGTCTGCTTATTGACAATAAAAATTAGCCAATGAGCCCGCGAGAATTTATGCAGTTATCGTAAAATGTTGTGTGGTATACTCATGCGGGGAGCAGCTCCCCAGCCAGCCCGGGCGTCTTGTTTCAATGCTAGCTTCCGTGTTTAATGATCGCCCATGCCCACTTAGCCTGAATTTCAGCCGTCTCCTCCTCTCGCTAAGTCTCGGGAGAGAGACGTCTGAAGGCACTGGGCGATAATGCTGTCCGGTGACGTCACTACCCGAAAACCTGGTAGTGGTTCTGATTGGTTGCCGTGTTAATTTATTTGCCCAACGCGAATAATTTGCATAATTTTATTGCCAAACTTCGTGCGTTCACTGAAGATGGCAGAAGAAAATCGCGAGCTAACGACACAAGAGTTAAAGCCGTTTCTGGTGTATGCTCGACATTTGGGGTTCAAAACCTCGATCCGCAACAGGAAAAGGCAGTTGCAGAATTTCTTAGAGGAAGCGATGTATTCGTAAACATATGGGAAGTCCGTAATATATCATAGTCATCATATGGCTCCACTCGTCAGTAGCGATTGAACTTTCAAAGCAGCACAGCCATTTTCCAAACGAAAGTATAGTCGTATGCAAAATTTACCTGAAAAAAAAAGTCTGAAAACTTGCAGCAGTTCACTCGTAAAAATTGTCATTTTACTTTTGATATGTACGGCTAGCACACTAAATACAATGGCATTAAACACTCCTTGAAATCCATCAATGAAGAAGTTTGTTGGGTTTTTTATCGGCCATTCTCATGCATGAATGACCTCGGGAGCAAGCAAATCTGCACGCGAGCAAACAAATTATTCTGCACGTATTTTCTTGGGGCTACGGGCTGAACATATACTGAAACCTATAAAACTGATACCCTATTACCAAAAAATTATAAGTTTCATTAGAAGTTTTGTTCAGTCGGTAGCCCCACGAATACGTACAGAAATAATCTAGTTCGCCGCGTTGTAGATTTGCTTTCTCTCGGGGTCATTCATGCATGCGAATGGCCGTTAAGAAACCCAATCCGCCCGTCTTCAGTTACAAATTTCAAGGAATATTTAATTCCAGTGTATTTATAGTGAGCTAACCGAGCATACTGAAAGTAAAATGATAATTTTTTACGAGTGGACCGCTGGAAAGTTTAAGCCTTTTAATTGTTTTTAAAAATTTGCATACGGTCGATAAGGAGGGGCGGAGATGATTGACGTCACCAAAACTTAACGGTTTTGTCTAGACTTGTTTTTGCGCTGAAAGTCGCCTGTGAAATTTCATAAATTACCACATTTCACTCGTGACGTCACCGGACAGCATTATCGCCCAGTGCTTTCAGACGTCTCTCTCCCGAGACTTAGCGAGAGGGAGGAGACGGCTGAAATTCAGGCTAATGCCCACTTGACACCCATCAATTTCAAATATAGTATGTCATTCTATTTATTACTTTCACAAGTTTTGTATTAGTTATAACAGTGGCGATCGCTCCTTACCACTGTTGTGACGCCTTTGCTTTCACTTTCTCTGTAGTGTTCTGCACTTGGTGAGGTGAGGGCGAGAAACGTGATCAGTGATCAGGAACTACAGGAGGCCATTCTGGAACATCCTTGTCCATTTGTCTCACCAAAAAGGATCTACAGGAGATTCAGTTCCAGGACAAGACTAGATGGGATAATGTTCAAAGCCAAATGCTTCATTTGGAGGGAGTTGGCCTGTGTACCATGAAGCAGGTTGAAAGGTCAGTTATTTTTTACAAACATTTGCCTGGAGTAGCCAATACCGAAACGTTAGCAACGTTTTGTGTATCAGCTGAGGCTTATGCACAAACATTTAACAAGATAGATGAGGGATTGACTGACTTGCAAAAAGAGGCAGCAGTTGCTGACCATCCAAATGGCAAAGCTTACGACAACTGCATTGATTCCCAAAAGCAATGAAAAGGCTCCAGTACAAGACACTGGCCTAACACTCAGCATTAGATGGACTCTGACAATGTTTTAAACAAATATACAGTTATATTTTAGAGATGTGTTTGTTGAAGTCAATTATAATTAGATGCATGATTTCTACTAGCTATATTGAAGCATATCTAAATGATCAATGCCATAAATAAGAATTCAGTGAGTAATCAAAAAGTAAATAATAACGATTCAATTGACTACCCACCGAGCATTGCCAAGACTATTGTAATCACTAACTGATTACTTATTGACGTCAATGATTATCCATTGAGTACCATTGAATAATCACCAAGCAGTATGTTTTCTTAAAAAAATCACTGAAGTTGCAACGACGTCTCCGTCAGCAACGTAAAGTGTTAAGGTCATTCACCAATGTTAAATATGGTTATAATCTCATTCATGTGACATTGAAGTAAATGTGCCATTTTTATATGCAATCAGATCAATGAGTAATCAATGAAAACAATAACTTATCAATGAGATCAGTGATTCATCAATATATTGGATAAAACTTTTGTAGCTTTAATTGCTTAGTCAGTGATTAAGTATTGAGTATAGCTCATTATTGTTGCAAAAATTCATAATGGAGTAAACTACTTCTCTCTTGCTCTCTTTTTGTCAACAGAGAACAAGTTTGTTCTTTTGTGCAAGTTAAAAATTCAGGTGTCTCGCTTTAATAACATAGACAAATGTTCCAAAGGCAATTAAATCAGTTGAGACCATTCAATTACTTAGTGCATTTTTAAACTAAGCTGTTTCAGTTTTGAAAAATGAATTAATTTCATTGGTCATATTTGATGTGAGCGGTTTTGTTGTTCATGATAAACCTAATTCATTTGCATGCTTATTGTGAAAAATATCGTGGTCAGCAATTCTTAATTAATTGACAAATAAAGTTAGACTTTGAGGGGTGAGAGCTCTATAACAGTACTCTCGAGGCCGAACAGGAATCACATATGTTGCATTTCTTACACGTTTAAAGGTTGTGTTAATTGCCCGACCTGTAATCTGACCTGTAATATTGCCTGTGAACACATGTAATGAGTGACACACCAATGATCTTCCACAGAGTTTTCAGTTAGAGACACAAGTGCCAAGAGAAATGTTACTATTTCTCTGTTTACAGATTCCACGATTAAGACATAAAGTTACTGTTCTAGTGCAACTTGCATTTTGGGTACAAGCTTATTAGTATTTGCAAAAATTGATACATTGAAATAAAGTTGTTCTTATTGAAAATCTGCTCTGAGGTATTTTTTTTTAATTTCACATAGGGGTCACTAGGCAGACCTTCATACTATAAGTGCCAGAAGCTCCCAGTACACTGTCGCTATGGTTACTAATGATGATATCAGAGCAGCATTGTCCGGTTCCCTTATAGTTGGGCAACTGAATGTCACTAAAATGAAGTAATACAATTTCACTGACTTGTTTTGTTAACCCTTCAAAGTGTAAGGTGATGTTATATTTGCTCACTGTTGTGAGCCACCTTGAAGCGCCTATTTCTGAGGATACGTTTCTTTAACATAATGTAGCAAGGATAGGATTTCGTGACTAGTGTTGTGTAATATTTTCACGTGTGTTGAAGGATTATCGTGTACACAGACAATTGTTGTTCCGGAATCTCCTTTGGTTAGACTGCAACAGAGACTCTTGTCAAGTCAGTTAATTCTCCTTTGTTCATTATCTATAGGTTATTGTGTATTCGTGTAACAAGAACTGGAGCAGAAAATCGTGTAAGACTAGTTGAGAATAAAACCTAGTGCTGTGAAGATCTTTGCCTGTTTTCGTTCCTGCATTAAGTAGCTTTGGCCCTCACCTGTGTTACAATTGGTGGCAGTGGTGGTGCAACTGTTTTCAGGAATACCCGTAGGAAAAGTGGTTAAGTAGTCTTTTGGCTCTAAAATTTTGTCTTTAAATTTAACGATTGTGTGCACATGGCATTCCATGCGGCACGCGAATACAATTTGACTACCTTCGATGAGGCCACGTCATCCAAAGATTGGGAAGATGATTTCACAACAACAGGCGCTCGTTCAAGCCCTTTCCAAGATGAAATACCCCTCTGGAGAAATTCTACGCTGGCAGACGCAGGATACGGCACTGCGGATAGTGCAAGTGGCAATTTGTTGGCTGCGAAAGGTCTGCAAGACACCCTCTGCCGGGTAGAACGTGGTCTTGCTTCTGTAGAAAAGCGAATGAAGTATTGGGATAGCTGCCTTTATGAAACAATAGATGATATCAAAGCCAAACTTAAGAAACTAGAACTTTCCCAAGCAAAAACGGGCGACAAGCTTTCCAACATGAGACAGAGGCTACGCGATAAACAAGTTGGATTACGTGACCACAATGCCTCATTTGTGTCCAGTCCCCCAAAAGCTGCTTTTTGCAGAAAACAGAATCAAGTGCTCATTTCCCAGCTGTTTTGTTCACTAAAGGACCCAATGGTGGCCAGTCAAGTGTGGGAAATAGTCAGGACGAGCTGTGGAATACTTTGGAACAAATCCACCAACTTGTTAAGGACAGCAAATCGAAGAAAAGCTGTCCTGTCTCACAAAAACCCCACATCCAACCTACCCCATACGATGGCTCCAGTTCCTGGGAGGACTACCGCGCCCAGTTCGACATTGTCGCAGAATTAAATGGATGGGAAACTCATACACGAGCTATTTATCTTGCAGCCTCCCTTCAAGGCCCTGCCCGTGCCACCTTGGGGGATCTTGACACCACAAAACGGACGGATTATGAGGCATTGACAGAAGCATTAGAGGCACACTTTGGCTTCCAACATCACACAGAGATGTACAGGGCCCAACTTCGTTGCCATGTCCGGGGACGTGAGAAAACACTTCCGCAAATATCTCAAACATCGAACCAGACTCCAGGCAAGAGCTGTTCTTCCATCCACTAAAACTCAACACTCGAACACACTTTAATAAAAACTGAACAGGTCTTAATCGGCTTACATGCTTATATCTCTGTTTTAGCACACTTCATGTACAACACCTGAAATATCGTCACATAAGTGTTGATTGATTCACTAGTGTCTTGATTGCAATTAGTGAAACAATATCTTTCATAAATGATATTCGTTTTCCCCAGGCAATAAGATTCCCATAAATCGAGGATTTTCGCTAAATTCTTCTTCTCGTCTTCACTCTGGAATGGAAGGCCATTGTGAATAGCGAGTGCTTTTGGACCAATGCATGTGATAAATGCAGCCACTTGATACTCGTCAGTCTGCTCATTGAGAGGTGTAACTAATTTGCAAGCACTCCAAAGGTGCTTTCACTGCTTCCAATTATTAGCAAGGTTTCCAGATAATTCAATTTGCAGAGGAACTGGGTCATTACTGGTAAATATCTGTGCTTGAACAGCTTGTTGTCCTCCTTCATTTGGTGGATCAGCAGGCATGTTTCAGTCGCTTGCTACACTCATTGTTGAGCAGGGTTGACGTTCAAATGACGTGGTTAACCAAATCAAAGCACAAATTCCAACCGCTTTCTGACACCATGTAATGTTGTGGCTTTATACAGCAACAAACGGGTCTAATTATAACAACTATCGCATGATGTTACGCCCTTAATATGGGAGTTATCATAATTTACAGAAAGTCCCTCTCTTACCATAAACAACACACAACACAACAAGTACCCTCCTCTCAACTATTGGAGTTTATTTCAATCAAAATATAAACTGGGAGTGTCATAGTGAAGCTTGTGCCATTGGTGAAATTAAACGAATTCGGCATCTTACTCCGCTTAATTTTCTAATTCAAGTGTATAATAGCCCTATTAAATGACATTTTGATTATTGCAATGTAGTGTGGGAAAACTGTAACAACGACCTTTCTGAAAAACTGCAAAGGCTTCAAAATCACACAGCTCGCATCCTAATGTCTGCCAGCTATGATGGTAATTTGGATGATTTGTTTCAGGCACTAACGTGGTGTAGACTCTTCTATCAAAGATTGGAACATAAGTCTATCCTAATGTATGAAACATTACATGGCATGACACCTGATTATCTGAGATCAAGATTCGTATATCTTGACCATGTAAGTGTTATCATTTAAGAAATATACCAAGAACAAATTAGTTCTTCTACAACCTCAAACTGAATTTCGCATCTCAAGACAAGTTTTTTGTACAGCGGAGCTCAGTTGTCGAGCAATTTACCTATAGACCTAAAAAATTCAAGTCTAAATTAAGTCGCCACAGTTTAAAGTAATATCTTAAATAAAAGTAAATTTTTAGACACGAAGTGAGCTTGACCCCAGCTTCTTTTTTTTACAGAGGTTTCCCACCAGGCTTAGCTATACAAAATCTCCCCTGATGCGTGGGATGCCCGATGGTGACGAGAGTACAACTACAGCAGCTCTGACATGTTTCCATCAACAGCACGCACTCTATCAATCTTATTCCCACTGCGTAAACTGTGGTCCACTTATGGCCCACATGACAGATGCAAAATTCATACAGCGCCACAGGTGCTAAGCACACATGAAGATGGAAAGGCAACTTTGTGCAAGAATGGTTGTTCAGTCTGGAGATGAGAAAGTTCACCTAACTGCCTTCGAAGATATCCTGAAGCAGGTTTTCCCTGATCATGGCACAACTTCCAAAACTGGCCTGGCTGAAGTGATCCTGTAAGTGTTACTTATAACAGCCTATTGAGAACAATTCAGAACTTTTGTGTTTTTGAAAGGTAGGCACTTAAGCTGTTACTTTTGTCAATGTCAGCTTGCCTTTCGTTGAAATATTTTTCCACTGATAACTCGGGTAACATGTAGTCGTATTTACCATTAAGGGTTTTAGTGGCAAATGCTAGAAGTCAATTGACTATGTGCTGCTGTCATGTTTTATGTAAGTCATTTACTGGAATGTTTTTTATCCTGAATTTCCATTCATATCACATGCTCAGTAAGAAAATTACTTAACCAGTCTTTTTTAGTACATGCTGATATAATTTTTAGCCATTAAGCAAAAATAGGACTATTTGCTACCAATTGAAAATCAGACACTGCTCTTGTCTGCAGATTCAATATGACAGCCTCTTCAACTGAAATTCTTTTCATTTCCATTTTATGTTTACATAGCTAAATGTTAGAAGTCACAAACACCTAACCCGAAACTGTGGTTTGTCATACCTTGGTGCAAGATGTCTGTTGTGATTGATTTCAAACTTTGGGGAAGTAATACATTGAAACACAGTAAAAACAACAACAACAAGATTTATTTGAACTGTAACATTAACTAAATAACTAATTGAACAAGAAATAAATTAAAAATACATACAGTTGCTGGTCACCCAAAATAACTAAAGAGCTAAACTAGTTGGGTGACCACCATTTATTAATTGAAAATAGGTATAAGGTCAGAAAGAGGCATTTTACATTTTACTTTTTACACACTTAATTAGATTACAGGACAAATAATTCTTAAACAAGTATACAATAATAAAATAAAAATAAATAAATAACAGAAACACTTTGACTAAAGTAGGATTAGGAGCTTAGTAGTTTAATATTACAGCTGAAGTGTGATTAGTATCATGTTTTCCAAGTAATGCCCAGAATTATTCCGACCTTAACATTTCATCAGTTCCTGTAAGCTTGGGGGTCTTCTAGATTCTCTTTATAATGTTTCAGACAAGCATTGATATCTAGGATCATGTATCTTATGGGGGGCCTCTGCTGATGTATATCGGTTGATACATCAAAATGAACAAACAAGTGTCGATCAATACGCAGTCAGGTATCAAGTAAGACTTGACTAACAGTTAGCCAATATATAACATTAAGTGGGCTATTTGTTGATATTCAACCAAATCTCAGTCAATTGATACTAGAACAGGTGAGTATTGACCAATGCTTGGTTGAGCATTTATTGATGTACAGACTGATTTGTCAACTGATATATGAGTCAATACATTGGTCAAGATCCCCATAAGATACACGATCCAATGTTTGTACTTAATAACAATACATGTTGTAAGGCTATATTTGGTAGACTTCAACCCTTTTACTTGCTTGGTTTTGATTCATTGCAATAATGACATACATGATAAATAACACTCCTGATTGAGTGAAAACAACCAGGTTCCTTTTTCGTGCATCACTAGTGCAAAAGTAATAACTCTAGTACAAATGTAAATTAGGCTCATCAACAATAGCTCACACTAGAAAGCAATCAGGATTACTCAAAGTAGGTCATGCTGATTGATATGTAGAGTAGCTGACAAAAACAGAATACGGAAAAGCTTGGATATTTTTATGTATATTGATGAACACTAACAAACTTGCATTCTTGAGTAAGATTTCAGCTAAGAGACAAATTTTCATAGCACACACTCATTTTGTCAATACTGTCTGTAAGCACCAAATCGTAGACGATTAAAGTGAAAGGTTCTATTTAATGCTTACATAATTGAAGTAGTCACAGAGGTAATCCGAACGCATTTGAAGTCCATAAAGATCAGCAATCACAATAAAGAAACAATGGTTCGACTGAAAGGAAATGAATTACAATATTTCTAAGAAACTGATGCACTAATTGAAAATCACACCATAAAGTAAACTTACAAATATTCCTCTGATCCGGAGAAGCGAAGAAATACACGAAGAAACTTGAATATAAAGGCGTAGAAACCAGAACAGAACACTATCGAGTGAGAGCACGAGGCAATTGCGAAACTTGATTGAAAATTGATCCTGTCACCAGAATACGTCATAAATGTAACGCAATGTCACAAGCAGATAATAGAATAACGTAACAATCGATCACGTTTGGAAAAACAAATTAATATATATATTAAGGAGTTTGGATCTAACATACCGGCCCCTAAATGCGACAATTAAGCATTTATACTAATTTGAAAGATTCAAACGACAGCAAAAAAAAAAACTTGAGAACTGTTCTTAATGATTACAGATCAAAATGTCAACCATTCAAAGTCAATTCATTCAAATCAGAAGATAATTAGATAGGAGGAAAGTGTTCCCTTTGAAGTCGTACACAAACTTTTCCGCAAAGGACATAATCGATACCACAGTGCTTAGCTACCCTCGTGGAGTCGAGGCGCCTCCAGCAGAACGATCTTATTGATGGGGCGTTCCAGGACTGACGTTTTGGTCTTCAATGCCACTCTCCTTACTAACCCATCCCCTTGTTGGGTTCACTTCCTGGATACGACCAAGGGGCCACGAATTCCTTGGAGAGTTCTCGTCCACTACAAGGACAACGTCTCCAACCTCGAAGTTAACTGTTGGTCTTGTCCACTTCTGCCTTTCTTGCAAACTAGGAAGATACTCCCTGAGCCACCTGCGCCAGAAAACATCTGATAGATACTGAACCTGCCGCCACCTCCTACGAGAATAGACGTCTTCCTTTCTGAAAACGCCAGGCGGCAGTGTAGTACCGGAACGTAGCAGAAGAAGGTGATTTGGCGTAAGGGCCTCGAGGTCTCTTGGGTCGTCGGACACCTTTGTTAGGGGCCTGCCATTGACTATAGACTCCACCTCGCACATGAGAGTAGCGAGCCTCTCGTCAAGGACCTGCTCCTTCAAAAGGGCACTCATCACCTTTCGAATAGTGCGAATGCAGCGCTCCCACACGCCACCGTGGTGAGAGCCTGCTGGGGGGTTGAAGATCCACTGAACGCTTCTCTGCAAGAGGAACTCCGCGATGACTTCCTGATTCCATCCGTCGATAGCATTTCGCAGCTCCCTCTCGCCCCGCACGAAGTTGCTGCCATTATCTGATCTGATCTGTTCTGGCTGCCCTCTTCTAGCGATAAAACGACGCATGCAGTTTACGAAGGAATCTGTATCCAAGCTGTGAACTACCTCGATGTGGATCGCACGTATGGTCAAACAAGTGAAAATTACGCCATATCTCTTGGCTTGACTTCTCCCGCGTCGAACCAAAAAGGGCCCAAAACAGTCAACGCCAACATAGGTAAACGGAGGCTTGTTTGGAGTGACCCTGTCTTGCGGCAGGTTTGCCATCTTCTGCTCTCCAACGGGTGCTTGTCGCTTTCTGCAGCTGAAACAGTCACTGAGGGTCCTTTTCACTGCAGCTCTTCCCTTCACGATCCAGAATCTTTCTCTGATCATGGAGAGTACATGTTCCGTACCAGAGTGCCCGGAAGCGTGATGGTAGAACCTGATTATCAAATGGACAACATGGTGTGAGGCCGGCAGAATTATTGGGTGCCTTACGTCCAGCTTAACGGGTGCATTTTCGAGACGTCCTCCTACACGTAGAAGACCGTCCGTCAACTGAGGATCGAGCTTGAAGATTCTACTCGATTTCTTGACTTGAGGTTTCTTGGGATTGGCGGCGCCTGCCCTTTCAACTGCGACACTTGCAGCCTTAAGAGTGGCAATCTCTTCCTTGAAGCTGCCATTCTGAACATGTGTTAGGATCTCTCTTTCAGCCTTGTTCATTTCTTCTACGGTGATTGGCTCTATTCTTGCTCCCTTGTTGAGTGGCATGGGTCCTGACTTGCGGCGTTCAACAACCCTTCTCAGGTTAACTCGGTAACGCAGTATCCACGCCACAAACTTCTTTAAGCGGTGCCATTGTGAAAAGCGTCCGAAGAGTTGACCAAGGGTCGACCCTGCTTCAGCCTTGGTAGAAAGCACTTGTGATTCTCTCTTGATCTCTGGGTCATTCTCTGCAACCATTGATACCACACACTGTTGGCTTGGCCATGCACCTTCTGATTTCCAGAGGAAATCTGGTCCTTGTATCCAACGTTTGTTCTTTAGCAAGGCTTCAGCTGTGAGGCCACGCGAGGCATCGTCGGCTGGGTTCTGTTTAGTGCCGATGTGTTTCCATTGAGGAGGTGAAGTGACTTCGTGTATGGCGGCGACACGATTTGCCACAAAAGTGTGAAACCGCTTGTCTTCATTGGCGATGTAGCCCAAAACACAGGTACTGTCTGTCCAGAAGATGGACTGATCGACTGGTATACCGATTTCCTTCATGACCATTCTGTCCAATCGCGTTGCCACAACAGCTGCTGAGAGCTCGAGGCGAGGGATCATCAACTGCTTTAGCGGGGATAACCACGACTTGCCAATGACGAAGGAGCAGTAGACGTCTCCTTTGCTGTTGGTGAGGCGGAGATAGGTTACAGCACCATATGCATACTGGGAGGCATCTGCGAAATGGTGCAGCTGACTGGAGGCGACTTCACCAAAGTGAGTGGGCTTAAAACAGCGGTTGACTTTAAGGTCTTCGAGCCTGGGAAGCTCGCTGAGCCAATTTCTCCAGCGTGTGAGGTCCTCATCTGATATGGGGTCATCCCATCCAAGATTCTTGCGACAGAGGTCTTGAAGCAATGCCTTCGCTGGCAAGGTAAATGGAGCTGCAAACCCCAACGGGTCGTAGACGGAGCTGACCACAGATAGAATTCCTCGTCTGGTTGCAGGCCTGTCCTTTACACTTATCTTGATACCGAAAGTGTCGGACTCCACATCCCATCTAACTCCCAAGGCTCGCTCAATTGGCAGTTGGTCGAGGAGAAGATCTTTCACGGATTCTGCTCTTTCGGATAGTGGAATAGAATCAATGACCTTTCGGGAGTTGGAGATCCATTTTGTCAAGCGGAACCCTCCCTTGGAGAGTAGCGAGCGGAGCTCGTTCACCAGGCCAATGGCCTTGGTTTCGGATGGAATTGACTTGAGGCAATCGTCCAGGTAGAAGTTGTCTTTGACGCTGTCAACTGCTTCCTTGCTAAATTCTTGGCAATTGTCTTCAGCGGTTCGCCGGAGCCCGAAGTTAGCACAGCTCGGTGATGATGTGGCGCCGAAGAGATGCACCATCATCTGATATTCTTCTGGTTCACTGTTCAAGTCATTGTCCGGCCACCAAAGGAACCGAAGAGCGTCACAATCATTAGGACTAACGTGTACTTGGTGAAACATTGACTCCACGTCAGCCATAAGGGCAACAGGTTCCTGTCGGAAGCACGTCAGAACGCCAACCAGGTTGTTTGTAAGGTCAGGTGCCTGAAGAAGTTGGTCGTTGAGTGATGTTCCCTGGTGTTTAGCTGCGCAGTCGAAAAACAACACGGACCTTGCCTGGCTTGTTCGCATTAAGAACAGGATGGTGAGGTAGGTACCACACTGCCCCGAGAGGACGGTCTAACCGATCTCCTGGCACCTTGCGAGCATGGCCGTTTCTTAGCAAGTCGTTGATGAACGCAGAATACTTCGAATGAAGCTCTTGGTCCTTAAACAGCCTTTTCCATAACAACTTCAAGCGGTGTTCTGCTAGTGGTCGGTTGTCTGGAAGGTTAGGTGTGGTGTTCCTCCAAGGTAAGGCTACTTCGTAATGACCTGACTTCAGTTTGACAGACTGCTCCATGATGCTAATCGCACGTGAGTCTTCTTTGGACAGCCCTGCGTCCTTGTCGTACGCTGAATCGCTGAACTCTTGATTGCAGAACCTTGTGAACTGTTGGCTGAGTTCCTCGTCTGCTTTAATGAAGTTCACTGTGCGACGGGAATTTCCCTTTCGGTCAAGAGGACCATTGAGTGTCCACCCGAAGATTGTTTTCACCGCATACGGGCCTTTATCGATACTTGCTATTACTTGTTTAGGTTCTAGGGCCTTCGGGACATCATTTCCGATCAGCAGGCCAATGGGGGCATCAATCTTGGGCAGCTGAATGCCTTTGAGGTAAGGATACTTGCTTACATCTTCTTGTTGCGGGATGCTGTTTTTACTGACTGGTAGTTGTGGGGTCGAGAAGACAGTTGGGAGCGCGACCAAGTTCTGTTCGTTCAAGTCGAACACTTCCAGCTTGAAGACTCTGCACTCTGTCACGCTATCCTGCTTCCCCAAGGTTGTCAATGAGAGGGTAGTCTGTTCACCATCGACAGTTAACATTTCCATGAGTTGCCGACTACAGAATGAAGTGTTCGATCCACTATCCAGGAAGGCGTAGGTTAGAACTAGGGGGTCTGCACTTCTGGCCCTGACCTTAACAGGTACGATAGGAAGACCAATCGTTGGTACGCCGGCCCCAGTTAAAGCACATTGACTGGCGCCGTTGACATAAGCATTGTGGGCACTGTTATTGTTGTTCCCAGTCACTCTTCTGTCACCTTCATTAACAGGGCCTTTGTTGGAGGGGGGTTTCCCAACGTTGCGATCTGGTGAGTTTGGATGGAGAAACGTCAAGTGTTTAGTACGGCAAGTGGGGATCTTGCAATAACTGTTCTTCGGACAGGATTGCACTTTATGGCCTGGTTGGAAGCAGTTCTCGCAGAGTCCTTGATTGCGCACCAATGTTAGTCTCTGTTCCACGGACTGCTTCTTGAATTGACGACAGCGGGTCAACCAGTGGTCCTCCTTGCATAAATGGCATTTAGGTGTAGCCTTCGTAATATCAGGCCGGTTTTCATTGTTCTCACTGATGGGCTCGCCTCCCTGAGTCGCGAAATTGTCACTGCGTCGGGGTCTGCGGTCATTGGAAGTCCTTCCTTGGTTTCTACGTTCGGTGTTGATGGTTCCAAATACCGGGTGGTTTAAGGCTCTCGCCTTTGACTCAACGAAGCTTGCGATGTCTTCAAACGTAATTTCTCTGTGCTTATTGTTTGTGATATCGTCAGCAACATCGCGCCATCTTTGCCTCAGCGGAAAGGGAAGCCTTTCTATAACTCTCTGCATGCTGTCTGGATTCTCAATCTTGTTGAGGTAGCCCACCTCTCTAAGGGTGTTCTTGCAGCTTGTGAGAAGGATGGAAAACTTCTGAAGTGCTTGGCCGTCTTCATGCTTAATCGGTGGTCCGTTTGTGACTCTAGTAACATAGGTGGAGGCGATTTTGTAGCTCTGGCCATATCTTTCCTTTAGAAGTCTGCGCGCTTCTCGATAGCCTTCGTCCGGTAGCATTGACAAACAGCTTCGCATGAGCTCTTGGACGTCACCAGACGTATATTGCACGAGGTAGTACAGTTTTGTGCTGCTGCTTTTCGTCTTAGCTTCGATAAGGTTTTCGAAGGAACGTATAAAATTGCAGTAGTTAACTGGATCTCCATCGAATGTCTGCGCCTCAGCATGAGGTAACGTAAGTGTTAGGGACAGTTGTTGATGCTGTCCTAGTAGCTGTTGCAGCTGCTGGTCGCGGTATTGCTGCATGTGCATAAGCTGCTCGTTGTGTCGTCGTTGCTGTCGCTGGATGTCGATCATATCTCGCACGAATTTTTCCCCAATGTCTGAAGTACTCGGAGATGGACTTCGCTCTTGTTTAATACCCTTATGATCCACGCGGTGGTCATTGAGCTCGGGTTTAGGCGGGATTACAGGTGACCATGCAGTTCCTTGAGGTGAGAAGATGTTTGGCTTGCTACAGGGTTGATTGATTACTGCTGGATTCGGTTGAAGTTCTTCTGACCTCCTTGGCTCTTGTGGAACCTCGTTGACGCCTGGGGTGGCCTGCGCGCCTTCTGAGAATTGGTCTAAGGCATGAAGTGCTGATGGGCGTGGCTGAGTAGGGGGCAAGAATGGTGAGGGGCCTTGTGTCTGCACAGGGATTGGCTGTCAAAAGTAATGGTCTCCTTGCTCAGCCACAGCGTAGACTTCCTCTTCAGCCTCCATCTTAGCAATTTCCGTTTGGAGCTGGAGTTGTTGCTTGCGTTGTTCGAGGCGTAATCTGGCCTCCTCTTGCTGTTGCTTTAGCCTCAACTCTTCTCCTGCAAATTTTGTTGCTGGCGCAGAGCGGCTGCCTCGGCAGTTAACGATGCTCTTTTCGCTGCGGCAATTGTTCGAGGACTGGCGGCTGACGATCCGCCTTCCGATGAGCGCAGGCTTGTATGCGAGGATTTGGAACGCGATGTGCGTGTACGGGATCTGGACCCAGTATTGCTGACCGAGTCATTCGGGTTTATTTCACTTTCCGCCCTTGAGAACCACTCTTCGAGTGTCCGTTGAAAGTTGACGATCCGTCGATTCTCGCACTCGAAATACTCCTGCGAGTCTTGAATTTCGAAGTCATCGTCGAGGGTGGCGTGGTATGCATTGTGGGCGTCTCGGAAATTCGCGGCGATTTCTTCGAATTCCTGAGCCCCTTCACGAACATCGGCAACGTTTTCACGGCTTGTAGAGCGTTCCGTTAGTTCCTTGATTTTTCTGGTGATGCGTGCCTTTGCTGCACTCCTTGTTTTGCGATACTGAAGAGACTTCTCACGCCGAATTCCATCGTTGTCGAGTGTAACATTTGGTCGCCTGTCGCGAGTTGAACGGGTTGACTCTTCGCTCGAAGCTTCAGCCATATTCTTTATTTTCGAACTAATGTAAGCACCAAATCGTAGACGATTTGGTGCTTACATTGTCAAATTCATCTGCTGTCAGTTTGCTGTGAAGGTATCAGATATCAGAAATGGACATTAATTCTAAGTGCCCTGCAAAATAACTGAATAATTCAGTGTCCACCACTCTAGTCACTCAGTCTTGTGGTCACACAGACTGTTACCCCCTGTTTCAGTGAATATTTCATATTTACATTCTCTGTTCATTCCTATTCAACGAGGCAATCATGTAATAGAAATCTTTATGTAGCCTCAGTTAATACTAGCCAATATGGCCTACGTTCCCTAAACTTCACTGGTCCTCACCTCTGGAATTCCTTGCATACAAGTATTACTAATTCAAATTCTCTTAGAATATTTCGTAAAACCCTTAAGAACTCCATGCTTAATTGTTAGTCTGATTAACTATCTACCTTAGTGGATGAAGAAATCTTTTTTAAGAAAAAGTCTGTTCTTAATTTTGTCTGTAACTGTATTTTATAATAGGAGGCATCCACTAGATTAGCCTTTGCTATTTGGATGATCCCAATTCACTCAATATTGTATTGTTACATTTTTCCTTTTATTCCATAGCTGTACTGTGTCCAGTTGCTTGTGTAAATCTTGTGGTGTAAATAACAGACATGAGGTGCCAAAAGCCTTGCGAATCGCTGGATGAATATCTGCAAGCTCTGAAGACACTCGGCAACTTCCAAAGTGTAACTGCTTCTAAATATCATGAAGAAAGCATCCGGGATGCTTTTATCACTGGCTTAACGTCACCTTCAATCGGCCAGAGGTTATTGGAGAATAATATGTTAGAGTTAAAGGCCATATTTGATCAAGCTCATTCTCTGAAGTTGACTATGCCTAACTCTGAATCCTACTCTAGTCCTCCTTCATCTGTCAATGAAGCAGTTCCACCCTCCGCTACGGTGGATCAGGAGCAGACAGATCCCGGCATACTAGCTGCAGTAGGATCAAATGCACCTACTTGTTTCTTCTGTGGAAACAGCAACCATCTTCGTTCAAAATGCCCTGCCCATGATGCAGTTTGTTCTAATTGTCAGCAAGAGGGTCATTTTGCAAAAGTTTGGTCTCCTACACTTGCCACAGTGGGTACCCCTGAATCCTGTTTGAAGTCACTAGGAACTGTTATCATCAAAGGATAGGAAGTCAAAGCCCTCTTTGATAGTGGTAGCACTGAAAGCTTTATTCATCCAAGGTTGGTGGAGAGGGTAGCTGTTACTGTTCATCCTTCATCTGGTACAGTATCCATGGCTATGCCAGTATCTAACACAGCTAGTATCACTGGTACCTGTGTCGCTACTCTTACTTATTCAAACAACAAACAAACTTTATTAATAATTAACAATTAAAAGAACATGTATAACTTGCATATAGCATAAGCTAGTCGAGGCGAGTTGTGCAGGGAGAAAAAAAGAAGAAAAATTAATGAATTTGAAAGCTACAAATAAAAGACTATGAACCATGACAGGAATAAACTAAAATAGGTCCGCAACGCGCACTTGTGTGGCTTACGAGTCCCCTTGCTTGTAACATGTAATTAAAGTAGAACTGAAGGGAAGATTATGAGTTGGAAGTAGGTGGTGATAAGTCAATTGTAATATTTGGATTAAATTGACCATAACTTACATTGAAAACTTAATTCTAGACCATGGAAGAAGTACCTATCTGGATATTTTGGTCAGAGAGAAAGAATGGATTGACAATATATCTCCAGAGATGAACACTTTTCTACATGATGGTCAATAAAAAAGATCAGAATTGAAATTCTCATACATTGCCTTTATTGTATGAAAAGTAAGTTACAGGATGAGCTCATACACTTTTTCAGTGAAGGACTTTTCAAGGATTTTCCAGGACCCTACTTTGCAAAATGCTTCTGTTGAAAACTATGTTTTGGGCATAAACATGTGCACATGCAGAAATGCCAGACAACTAGAGCTCGAAACCACATGCAAACCAGACATCCACTGTGCATTGGTGGCTCAATGGACATGCACAAAAGCAACAAGAAAACAATGGGAATAAAGGTGTTTTCACACATTTTGTAAGCACTTTGAGAATTTTATTTTCTGTATACCTGAACATTTGTTTTCATTTAGTTCAAAACTTATAAGCGTTTATATTTTTCGATTTTGTTTAATAAACAAATCAAGGACATTCAAGAACCAAAACCAATTTCAAGTACTTTCAAGGCCTTTAAATTGGACTCCTGAGATTCAAGGGTTTTCAAGAAGCATATAAACCCTGAAATGAAAATATTAGAGTAAACTAGATGTTTTTACTCAGTTTGTTGAAATTTACTACTTTTGATTTGCAAATATCACTGTAATGAACATAGACTAGTCTATCGTCATTCTCTGGCCTTTTTTGACCAAGAAATATCCCTGGATAAGCTAACTCTTCAGAATATTTATCTCTAAATATACTCAGAAGTACACTTCTTTCTCCTAGTGCTATGTTGTAAATTTGTGCTCGCTCACTGCCTTCAAGAAAACCAGTAGCAGTAAACATAGTAAATGTTTCACTACAGTATGGTTGGAAAGTCTAAGGTTTTCAGCAGTGATGACATTGTGTTTAACACAACTGGTTACAACAAGAGTAATGAAATTATCTGATTTCATCAGTAATGGTTGTGCTATGTGCGTTTTTATCATTCTGACATTGATGCTGGTGTGCCAGTCTCTCTTGTCTAATATGGTCTGCTGATTCATTTTTAATTTTTTCTTTCTGATATTGAAGTTGGTTGAACAGTCTCTCTTCTCTACATTCTGCTAATTCACTTGCAATTTTTTGTCTTTGATACTGAGATTGGGTTGCTAGTCTCTTTGTTTTAGATTCAGAAGATTCATTTGCACATTTTGCTTAATTTTTCCCGGGGATTCTTCACTTTCATTTGCCCTTCTCCTTTTCTCATATCACTGAAAGGCAAATGTTCAATTTTTGGACTCTCATGAACATTATGCAGGTCAAGCTCATCATCTCTGGGAAAGACACCTTTAATTTCAATGAAACAACCCGTATTTGTAAGCAGGAAAATGTGATACAAGGTTTTCAATTCCTTCAATGGTAAGCAAAGTGCATTATTTTCCCAAATGAATGGGGCATCTCGTGCAAATCACTAAAATGAGTATAAAAATGTTAAAGCTTGGTTCAGAATTCTTTGCATTAACTTCCAGTTAATATCTATTCAAATGTGTATACTTTATTGTAAATTAAACCATGCCTCTCAAACTCATTAATAATTCATCAAGTTAGACAAAGGAAATCCCAACAGTGACGGAGGTTTGATACCTGGTCTCAAAAAGCAGATTTTGATGATTTTACCTCTCAGTTTACTCCTTAGTTTTTGTTTCAATTGAGAAGGTATATCAAACACTCGAGACAGTGTTTCATCGGGTATCCAAACACCTCAAACTTTGACAAAAATACTCTGCTGCACGTCATATTTTCAACTCTGTTCTTGGTGTTTGGATATCCCAATGAAACACTGTCTCTCGTGTTTGATATATTACATAAAACATCAGTTAAAAGCAAATAATCATTTGCCTGGACAGAACATCTTATAGAAATTTATTATTCAAATTAAAAGAAGTCCAAAAATTGGCATTTTCTATGGGATGATAAATAACAACAGTAAGTAACATTGTTACACATTGCTTACCAGTATATGCACCAGGGTACTTTATTTCCTCGACGGTTAGTTAGCACATATTGTTATTGTTGCTTGTAGAAAATCATTTGTGAAAAACAAAACATCACATCATTTCACATTTTCTATTGTCCAACAACTTGTTTCAATAGGGGCAAGCAAAATACATTTAAATAAAGTATCATGAGCATTACACTCCAAAAATGACAAGACGTGACAAGATATCCTTTGTTTTCATGAAACAGTCATGAGAGTCAATCCTTGACCGGTATTGATGCCCATACTTCCTTTTGTCGTTTTGATCTTGGGCAAGCTACAAAGCCTTTGAAATGCTTCCGTGAGTTCTGAACAGTGCAAGGAGAATTTAAGTACAGTCTATTTCACTTTGTGACACTTTCAGGTGGCTTCAGGCACTTTCAAACACTTTCAAACTCTCAGTGGTGCAACCCGGACCGATAGATCAGACCAATAGTTAGTGTAATAACCCCTTCCAGTGTTGTGCAACCCGTATTGAAGATTCAAGCAAGTACTTAAATGTTGTCTTCTGAGAGCGTAAAAAATCTTGCACAAGCTGAACTTATAACACAAGCCGGGTCTGGGTATGTTGGCTTCATTGAGGAGAACTAATTCGCGAAACGATCGCCTGAAAACAATTACTAGAGACCACGCTTACAACCAAAATGGCTTCGACACTAGACCATGTGACAGGCACTCGCCTCTCGTGGACAAATAAATAAATAAATCAGATGATGCCATATTGTGGCTAGACACTTCGTGTAAGCCACACAATAAATACAATACAATCATTAGCATCCAGGGATAAATATGTTTACAATTGATTGGTAAAAGGTAGCTTAATAACCTAAACAAACTAAACAGGCGAAGAAATTAACATTGATTGGTTACAAAAAGTTATGTAAAATATAATTAATTTTGGATAGTAAATTAGGTGCCTCAATATAATCCTCCTCGCCTTCTAAAGCTGCGAATAAAGCTTTGCGAATTGATTTCTTGAATGCCATTTTTGGTTGCTTACACACTTGCGATGGGAGACAATTCCACGTTTTCGCACCAAAGCATGAAGCAAAGGAAAGAGTTCTGCTGTTGATTTAAACGTGAAAATTGAATATGATATTTGCCACAAGATGCAGCCCTTGTGTTATATGAATGAATCAAGCTGGTCTTGACAAATTTTTCAGAGACATCTTTTGGAGCAGAGTTATTTGAGACATCATACATAGAGTGTAAGACAGCTTCAAAGTAAAGCAGGTGAATGGGTAATATTTTAGAAGAAATAAAAAAAGGACTAGCATGAGTTCTTGGATTTAGAAAATACATCAAACGTAGTGCACATTTTTGAAGTAGCACTAATTTATTAAGATGGGCTTTTGCGGCTTGGCCCCAAGCAGTCAAACCATATGTCAAGTAGGGAAGTATGAGGGACTGATATATGCATCTCAAAGTACAGAATGGAACGAAGTGTCTTGGATGAGATATTACTCCGACAATTTTACTAATCTTCACAGCGATATAGTGTACGTGATATTTCCAGGACAAATGGTCAACAATCAAAACACCTAAGTACTTAACATATTCGTTACACTCTACACCTGACGATATGTTGGTGCTGTTGTCTATTACTTTGAGTTTAATCTCATAATCTAGCGTTCGCTGTGGAGGTCGAAAAATAACAAAGTTTGATTTTTTAATGTTGTGTCAGCTTATTTACATGCAACCATTCACATACATTTTTCAGCTCTTTGTTAACAGTCTCCTCTAGGGACTTGGGATGTCTATCAGCATAAAGCATGTTTGCATCATCCACAAATAGAACAAAATTTAATTTCTGGACGTAAATGTGCAGGTTACAAGCTGTCTGTCTTACCTGGACTTTGTGCTGATCTAATCCTTGGTCTTGATTTCCAATCACAGCATTCAAGTGTCACTTTCCATTACGGGGGCTCTGTACCACCTTTGGCTGTGTGCAGTTTTAGTAAACTGAATATAGACCCACCTGAGCCATTTGCGAATCTAACTGCAGACTCCCATCCAATTGTCTCCAAGTCTTGAAGGTACAGCCAAGAGGATTCTGTCTTTATTGATGAGGAAGTGAAAAGGTTACTCAAAGAAGGCATCATAGAACCAAGCCTTTCACCACAGTGGGCACAGGTCGTTGTGACTAAGGATGAAAATCACAAGAACAGGCTAGCGATTGACTACTCACAAACAATTAACAGATTAACACTTCTAGATGCTTTCCCATTGCCCAGAATAAGCGATGTGGTGTACAGAGTCTTCAGCACTATTGATCTTCGAAGTGCATATCATCAGGTGCCACTCAAGGATAAACACAAGCCTTACACAGCATTTGAAGGTCAAGGTAATCTCTATCAGTTCACCCACCTGCCCTTTGGGGTCACCAATGGGGTAAGCTTTTTTCAGAGAGAGATGATGAAGTTTGTAGATAAAAATGATCTTGAAGCGAGCTTCCCTTACCTTCACAATGTTACTATTTGCGGCAAGGACCAAGAGGATCACGATACTATCATGGAACATTTATTGAGGCTGCCAAATGCAAGAACCTTTGTTATAACACTGAAAAGTGTATTTTCTCAACCCGGCGCCTCCCCATCTTCAGATATATTATTGAAGAGGGTACCATACAGCCAGATCCTGATCATTTACGACCACTGCTTGCACTTCCCATTCCACACGACTCAAGGTCCATGAGCAGGTGTCTCAGATTATTCTTCTATTATTCACAATGGATTCCATAGTTCTTGGATCGAATCAAGCCAATTGCCTTTTGCAAGTCATTCCCTCTGCCTCTGCCAGCTGTCAAAGCATTTGAAAGTCTCAAGAAGGCTATAGAGGATGCTGTTGTCACTGCTATTGATGAGACCATTCCCTTTGAGGTCGAGACAGATGTGTCCAAAGTAGCGCTAGCAGCTACTCTCAATCAGAATTGAAAACCTGTTGCCTTCTTCTCACAAACCCTTCATGGCAGTGAACTGAAGCATGCATCCATAGAGAAGGGAGCCCAGGCCACAATGGAAGTGGTAAGGCATTGGAGACACTTCCTTACTGGAAGACACTTCATCCTAAAAACTGACCAGAAATCAATGTCCTACAAGTTTGACAAGCATCACAGAGGGAAGATAAAGAACGAGAAGTTCTTAAGTTGGAGGCTTGAACTCTCCTGCTTCAGTTTTGACATCGTCTATCGCCCCGGTTGAGATAACATTCCAGCTGACACACTGTCCAGGGTTATGTGTGCCACGGCCACTGAAGATTCCCTCTTCAAGCTTCATTTATGAGCAGAGAGTTATGCAAATTCCTGTCTTTGAAAGGAGTAGCTTCAAGCTAAACTACCAGTTACAACCCAGAAGAAAATGGCCAAGCAGAGAGATGCAATGGTGTGAAATGGAAAGCAGTTACCATAAGTTTGAAATCAAAGAACCTACCACTCAAGAACTGGCAAGATGTCCTACCTGATATGTTACACTCTGTCCATTCTCTTTTGTGCACTGCCACCAATGAAACTCCACATGAGTGATTCTTTGGTTTCTCACGCTGATCGTCTGCTGGTGCCTCCATTCCCACCTAGCTGGCTACCCCTGGGCCTGTGTACATTAAACGGCAGGTGCACACAAGCAAGATAGATCCTTTGGTTCATGAGGTGGAACTACTCCAGTCAAACCCTCACTGCGTGCATGTGCACTACCCTGATGGTAGAGAGCTGACAGTAGCCACAAAGCACCTTGCACCTAAGGGCCACATGGAAGTTGTTAAGACCCGACTACAAGTAGTTGGTTTTTGTTCCTGAAATCCTCCGTATGCAGAACTCAAAATATATTATGCAAACTAGGGAAAGAAAGGAGGAGGGAATGGGGAGAGACAGGAAAACACAACTACAGAGGTTTCTTTGTTATTCAAATTCCCATTTCTCAGAAACGGGAAATACTAAGTGGATGTCTTATTTACCAAAGCTTTGTCTTTGGTAAAGAAATCATTGATGGACATTTGCCAACAGTAATCATTGTCACTCTACTCCGCAGCATCATCCAAGTGCATCTTAAAAGCAATAAGGATAACCTAAAAGCAGTTGAGTTAACTCTCCAAGATGATGTACTAAAAAATGCTAGTGAAGGCAAGGTGGAGGTTGTCACACATCAGCAATGAACGTGGTAAGCAACAAATTCTTGTCAATACTGAGAGTGTTTCACACCACAGGTTAGGGCAGTACTGATTTTGAAGATACACCAGGAAAAATAGAGTCCTCAGGATCTACCAATGTTTTGAACTAGTTTATTCAGCAACTTTTCCTTGCACACGCTAGCTAGTCAACTGAAAAGGAAAAATACACATGTGGGCCTCCTATATAATGACTTAAAAATCGAATAACACGAAAACAGAAACCAGAAAACTTTAGAATATAATATTGATATACTTACAATTCTGTAGGGTGTTATCGCCCTTAAGACTAACAATTTTCCAGTTTTGCTCAAAGGCGTAAAACACACTTTTCCGATAAAGCTGTTCTTTTGATCTGATATTCGATTCCCAACTAGTGCTTTCTTTAACCTAAGCCATGAACGTGAACTAATCTGATTGGCTAATCATGATTTGCCTGCAATGGCGGGAATATCGCGTGATAGGTAAAATCACGTAACAAAACAAAACTTAAAAGCCCACGTTATCTTAAATAAACGAAAATTGCTTTATATAAAAACATCTCTTAGCAAAGTGCAAAACACTCAGCCCCAGTGCGGAAATTAGGGCCCTAATTGAGCAACGATAAAAAAAGCATGGAGCTTGACTTAACTATAAACTAACAGTTCAGCATTATATACTTAGTTTTTACTGTTCCTTTCCGCTAAGTTCTTCTCTTGTGGCAATAACACAAAGTTTATGGATTGGCCAGTCGTACTCGCCATTTTGGGTCTTGATGCGCACTTTCCTGACCAAACCGTCTTTGCGGGGGAAGACGTTGGTAATTAGCGCCATCTCCCGCTGCACCCGTTTGTGATTTGGGTTAAGTTCGAGAACTAAATCCCCAATTTTGACGTTCTCTTTTGTCTGGAACCATTTGTTTCGCGGCAATAGTGTCGGTGTGAAATATTTCATCCAACATATCCAGAATTCGCCAACTCTGTTTTGGACACTTCTCAGCAGATGTCTAGGATTGACTCTGACTTCCAGCTCAGGCTGGGGAGGAGGGTTGTGTTGTTCAAACAGGAGATCATTGGGCGTGATGGGTGGTTCATCCCAGATGTCCTCGGAACTTGGATAGAGGAGTCTGGTGTTGACCATGTAGGTTATCTCAGCTAGGAATGTCCTCCATTGCTCTTCAGTGAATGCCTGATTCTCGCACACACTGTTGAGTGCTTGTCTAACGGATTTGATAAGTTACTCCACAACTCTGTTCTGATGGCGTGCGTGAGGGGTGTTCCTTTGCCACTCTAAATCGCAGGCAAATTCCTCGGAAATAGCACTTTGAATCTTGGGAAAGTCCCAATCCTGCATGACCTCTCTCAGATATTCCTGTGCTCCAACGAAGTTTGAGCCACAGTCCGACCAACAGACGTTTGGGTGTCCGTGAAGGCATGCAAATCGGCGAAATGCCATCAAGAAGGCTTCAGATGATTTATCCGTTACGAGCTCTAGGTGAATTGCTCTGGTGGTTGTGCAGGTGAAGATCACAACTTGGGCTTGTAGTGTTCTTCGGTTTAACCTGATGTGCAGTGGCCCAAATATATCTGTAGCCGTGTTCGAAAATGGCAGGAATCCAGCTGCCACTCTTAAACTTGGTACTTGGCCCATCAACTGATCAAGGGGTTTTCTGCACAGTTTCCAGCAGAGGACACAATTGCTTACGACAGCCTTGGCCATTTTCCTGAGCCCGATGATCCAGTACTTTCGTCTTGCTTCGTGCATCAGACTCTTGTAGCCACAGTGTCCTCATTTGCGGTGCAGGTGATGCAAGAGAAGCATCGTCAGCTGATGATTTCTGGGCAACACAACAGGATTCCTCATATCTTTCAGGAGGTTTGTTGCATTTTTGAGGCGGCCATGGGCCCTGATTAGCCCCTCTTCGTCCATACTGGCGATCAACTTCTTGTCAAGGCTCTGTACATTTATGTGCTTCTGGCTCCATTTTAAGAGCTGTAATTCTGCTTGCACGAGTTCCTGGACAGTCAAGGAACCGTTGGCCACATCCCTACGTCTTGTACGTTCAACAAAAAGATGTACATACGCCAGGACTCTGCATACCTTTGTGAACGTTGAACATCTTTTCAAAAGATGGGAGAAGATGTAGTTGCCCTCTCCTTCTGAGACAGATGTGGCATGAACATCTCTGGTGTTTTCTTTCCTCTTGTCAACTTGTTTTGATGTAGTCTTGATTTCTTTCAAGGCATCTTCTCGTTCCTTGTAAGACTTTTGATCATCATCTTGGAATTGGGGCCATTCTGTTTCTGGTAATTCAAGGAACGGTGGTCCCGACATCCAGCTTTTGAGGTCCCCAGGCTCAATTCCTCTAGTGAGGGCGTCTGCTGGATTATACTTCGATCTGATATCGCGGAATTGCTCTGATCCTACTGTTTCCTGGATTTCTGGCTCTCGAACCGACACAAATGGTCTAAATTCTTGGGGTGGAGTCTTGATCCATGAAAGAACTGTCCGAGAGTCTGTCCAGAAGGTCATGTTGAAGTCTTTAAAGTTTACAAAGCTCAGTGCCTCTTGGCATGTGTTGTAAATCCTTGTGAGTGCTAAGCACCCCAAGAGTTTTAGTCGAGGGATGGTTTTTTGTTTCAGCGGAGCAACAAAGGGTTTGACGATCAATGGGATGCATTGATAGCTTCCATCATGTAGCTTCCATCAGAGGAAAATGCCAGCACCATATCCCAGTGCGCCTCCATCCACAAAGCCATGTACTTGAGGTGAGCCAATTGCTCCCGATGGCTTGAGTTTGCAGTCAATTTGAAGGTTAGCAATTGATTTATAGCTTCCTCATTCCCCTTCCATTTTCATTGAGTTTCTTCTGGGAGGACGTCGTCCCGACCGTGGCCAGCACTCCACGGTTCTTGCAGGTCAAGCCGGAACTTGAGCGGCACAGGTGCTACGAGGCCAATAGGGTCCTACACTTGGGCTAGAAGGGCGAGGCAGCTTCTCTTTGTGAAGTCTTTGTTGACCCTGACAACTGAGTCTTTCTTCAGGCAGAAGGTGTCTCCATGTTTTTCCCAACGGTGGCCAGGCAAATCTGTAAAGCGCTCATCACCACTAGTTTGGTCACCTTCCGGGTTGTTTGAGTGCCATGCTTTGATTTGGAACTGACCCTTTGCTAGCACCTTGTAAACGGTGCTGGTTACATGCTTGCCCTCCTCTGTAGATGGTCTGGATCCACCGGTCATCAACGTACATTCGTTCTTCGAGTTCCTTTACAGCCTCAGGGAATTCAACTCGAGAAGCTTTTGCTAAGATCTTGATAGCATTTGATGCGATATCGGGGGCTGGCTACTCGCCAAAGTTTAATCTGAGCCACTGGCACACGGTGGGGGGTTCTTGCTGATTCTTTCTCCACAAATCTATGGAAAACTTGATCATCTGAGTGTACTAGCACTTGGTTGAACATCTTACGGATATTCATCCCAGTGCCATGCTGTCAGAACATTCGGCAGACTGTTGATGTAATTCGGACCTTTCTCCAAATGGTCATTCAAGGAGAGGCCATCATGTCCTTTGGAGGAAGAGTCAAACACCAGTCTGACTTTAGTACTCTTTTCTGGAGTAAACACGGCTTGAAGTGGCATGTACCATTCTGGTTGACCATGATCAACATTCTCTTGCGGCACTTTGATAACAAAGCCTTATTCCACCAGCTTCTGAACATCTTCATCCATGATCTCCAAGCAATCTCTCTTCTTAAACGATTTCTCCACCGAGTACATTCTCTTCAAGGCAAGGTCATAATTGCTTCTTTTCGGTGGCCCAGCTTCTTTCCACGGCATTTTGACTTGCACTCTTCCATCCACCAATGTAGTCGAGGTTGACAGGGCTTTCACAAACTTGTTTTCGCATAGAGCGTTTTCACTGCAGGTACAAAGCTCCATCAGTCTGACTCCTAAGAAGTTTTGGTGAACGATCTTCTTGATGTCTTCTTCAGCACTTAAAGTAGCAATGTCTACTGATCTGATTTCAGACATGCTGTTTGAACCAGAATCGACTTGCCCCAGAATATACCAGCTGAAACAATTCCGCTTTGCAACAGGTTCTCCGGGATCACCGCTAAGTGTGTGGATGTCAATAAAGGCGTCAACAAAGTCAGTACCAACGAGGAGGTCGACTGCACCACCAGAGAGATGTAGCTTATCTGCTATTGACTTGAGATGGGCGTAACCGTTGATGGATTTGCGTGGTACATTCTTGGCGTTGCTACAGGGCTTTTGAGCTGTGTATACTTGAAGATTCTTCATCGGTGGGTGATACAATGTCAATCTTTATCATTTCGGAAACTTCTGCTTTCTTCTGCCCTCCGGCTAAGTTCATTGTCAGGTGTGTCTGTGGACCGAACAGCCCCAGCTGTTTTGCAGCCGTTTTGGAAAGAAGACTTGTGTTTGAACCAGTGTCCAACAAGGCAAGTAGCTCGTTGAGGTTTCCATTGCAATCTCTAATCTTGATTTTCTGCACTGGGCAAATTCCAAGAACATTTCTGATGCCACTTGTCTTTTCATTATCGCTTCCTTGGATGTTGCAGTTCTCAACCACAGGTGGGTGACTTGACTTAAAAAGGTCGGTGCAGGGGGCCTCAAGTTGGATACCAACGGTTCGCTTCTTCTTTCATTGTGCAGAGAACGGTGATGATTCTTCTTGCATTTATCGCAGGATGTACCGTCAGCCTTTTTGCAGTCATTTGTGACATGTGACCCTCGAAGGCACTTCCGGCATCTTATATTCTCCCTCACAATATCCCATCTTTGTTTTAGAGACGATTAATGATAGACAGGACAGGAAGCAAGAAGATGTTTCGAATTACAGCCAAGGGGGCATGTTTCATCATCTGTCAAACTGATGTCACTGGAATGCTGATCCGATTTCCTGTGAAAAGGCGGGTCTTGTTTCCTGTCACTTTCCTTTCTGTCTTGCCTCTGGATTGGAGAGATGCTTCTTGGTGGAGCCAAGTAACTAAATTTGTGACGTTTTCTTCTTTCTTTTGACGTTTCATCTCTCTGCCGAACTCTGCATTATCTTTCGGATCCAGGTTGGACAGGAGCCTTGACATAAAGAAGGGTGCTTCAGACGCTTCTAGAACTGGGCATCTATTGTCCTCCATGTCACTCACATGCACAGATATCTAGGTTGCATAACAAGCCAGACTATTGGGGTCGCCTCTTACTACATCATAGTGATTGACCTTGGCAAGAAGCGCATCCATCAGTTTCCTTTTGTCAGCGATATTCAATGTCAAGGATTTCCCATGCTCTGTGAATGACTTTACAAGTCTTCACCTGCTCTGCCCACCAAGATCCTCTCAGCAATGCCCGACGGAAGCGTTGGAGCTGCTCATCTTTGTCTTGTTCGTGTTTGTTCATCCAGTGGTTGAACTCTTTTTTCTAAGTGATGTACGTTTTTTGGGATCCATCCCATGATGGAACCAATAACCTTCCTAGGCCACTTACCGGTACTTTGGGTTTGGCAGCCATATTTTGTGCCATTTGTTTTCCTGCAGTAGCTACTTCTTTCAGAACTGCAGTGCTCTCAGTGGTATCTTGTAATTGAGGAGAGCTAATTTCCTTTTCGTAACTTGCGTATTTTTACAAAATTTCTAAATATCTTTGTTTAATTTCATCCCAAATTTCAGATTATTTGTAATTCCTTCATCTTCTGAAGTGACCTCCTCTTCAACGAATCTGTGAGCAGTGACCTCTATTTGTTTCTTAATCCCCCTGTACTTTAACTCAACCTCCTTAAATACGGTTGATAATAAGTTCAGTTCGGGTTTCACTGAGTAAAGTGCTTCAAATCCATTGAATAATTCATAAAGTGCATGTTTATCGTTATCTCTTTTCCCAGAGAGAATATTGATATCCACTTTGGGTGGCATTGTGTTTGATTAAATTCTTGTGGTCACTAAAACTTTCTTAGCCTCGTTTTCATGCAAAGTTTTTAGCATGCGGCGTCACTCCAATGTTGTAGGAAAACAAGGCGGTAGTCATAAGCTCGTAAAACAAGAAATAAAGTGAATCGGAAAATTTCTACCTTTGTCTGATAAGTCTTGCTTTTGATGATGTGCAGGTTTTCAAAGACGGTTGGTCACTCCTTTAGGCTGTCAGTTGTCCTTGTTTCCCTGCCGCTTTGACGTCCTTCTCGATGACGTGTTGACCTTTGGTGTGTATGTTCATGCTGTGTAGAATTTTGACTGTTTTGCACCACAGGTTAGGGCACTACTGATTTTGAAGATACACCAGGAAAAATAGAGTCCTCAGGATCTACCAATGTTTTAAACTAGTTTATTCAGCAAGTTTTCCTTGCACACGCTAGCTAGTCAACTGAAACAAAAAATACATGTGTGGGCCTCCTATATAACGACTTAAAAATCGAATAACACCAAAACAGAAACAAGAAAACTTTAGAATATAATATTGATATACTTACAATTCTGTACAACGTTATCCCGCTTAAGACTACCAATTTTCCAGTTCTCCTCAAAGGCGTAAAACACACTTTTCCAATAAAGCTGTTCTTTTGATCTGATATTCGATTCCCAACTAGTGCTTACTTTAACCTAAGTCACGAACGTGAACTAATCTGATTGGCTAATCATGATTCGCCTGCAATGGCGGGAATATCGCGTGATCGGTAAAATCACGTAACACAACAAAACTTAAGAGCCCACGTTATCTTAAATAAACAAAAATTGCTTTATATAAAAACATCTCTTAGCGAAGTGCAAAACAGAGAGATTGAACCCTCAGTTTAGGAGATGACAACAGATCAGTAACATATTATACAAAACTGCGGGGCTTCCTAGATTTTTTGTTTTCATCCGTTATTAGGCACACTTTTGGTGTTTCAGTATTCACTGTGCATTCCACAATTAAAAGGGTTTATGGTTGAACCACTCACAGAAAATGAAGATTTCAACACACACTTCTAAACACAAGTTGTTTACAGTTGTGCAAGATTGAATACACAACAATAACTTTCCTGCAAAATGCTATCAGCTTTCAAACTTGGCGGAACCATCAATCAAACAGGTGTCAAAGACAGTGAATCGAAAAGATTAAAATACCACCGCAGTCTCTTTTTTTGCTTTTCTCTGCATCCGCGCAGCTCGCCTCGATCGCATGTTCCAGTACCTTCTACCACGTTGGGAAAAGAACTCAGTAGCTTCTAGTAGGCTAGGAAAAGAGACTGCTCACAGTCTAAATAAATCATCTTGTGTCGTCTTGTCTAAAAAAACAAGTACAATAAGCATATGAGAATACAAAATAATTGAGAGTCCAACATCATGAAAATATTGAGTGAAATCAAAACAAAACTAGACAAGCATGACAATATAGAGAAACACCTTGCACATGTTGATGATGAAATCAAAGAGCTTAAAGAATTTTTCACTTTTGTCAATGATACAACTGATGAGATAAAGGTTGTAAGGATCGAAGCATGCAATGCCGATTTACAAAGGGAGCTTGTGGAGATGAAGTAGCGTTCAATGCTTTCCAATGTTGTATACTACAACCTCCCAGAGCAAGAAAAAGATGATCCTTCAGCCGTAATGAGGGAACTGCTAGGAAAAAGGATGGCCATTTCGAGGAGTCTAATGAAATAGAAATTGAGAGAGCTCACAGGCTAGGTGGAAAGTGAGATGATTGTTGCTAAATTTTTAAGATACCAAGATAAAGAGTATTTTAACGAGCCGAATTAAACCACAGTTTTCTCGCCAAACACGCACATGTATTTATTCGTCTATCCGACCCTGTAACTCACTCGAGAGATCTATTACAACCGCGTTGTAGTTATGCAACAAGGCGGTAAGTCACAACTAGAATAATGTCACGCAGTAGTTCCGTCACACTACCCCCCTTCTTAGAAAAGAACAAAACTACATTCTCACAAAATGTCACAATTAGCTGAACTTAAGAAAAGATAAACAATGTTTCAGTCCATTTGGTAGTCCACTGTCCAGGCAGGTTTCCTTTGTGACCGACGCGGCCTTTCCCCAGCTCCCTCAGCAGTGGTAGGCGCCCCTCCAAGGCCCTTGGCTGCTGCTGCTGCAGACTGGGGAACATGCTGCTTGGCCGACTTGCCGTTAGTAGGAGTGGGACCTGTTGTCTTTGGCTCTGCTAGCCAGTTATCGAAACTGTTCCCTTGATACTTCTTTAATCGGTCAACATGGACAACCATTGGTTTAGATCTAGGCCCTTTCTGGATTCTGTAACCCAAGTCATCTAGGCATGATGTCACTAAGTATGGCCCCTCCCAGGGCCTCTGCAACTCCGGGGTCCTGACTTTCTTGCGCCTAGGGTTATGGAGCCACATGGGGTCCCACGCTCAAAACCACAATTCCGCGACTTGTGATCGTAGTACTGCTTGAACCCGATCCAGTCGGGCTTGCAGTCGTTGGACATATTCAGTTTTGTTCTGGTCACCACTGTCTTGTTCAGGTCATCCAAGCTGAAGGTCAATCGGGAGGTCAATCTGGCGCCTGAACATCAACTCACATGGAGCAAAGGAGGTAGTTTCGTGCACAGTGGGCAATAAGCCATCATCAGAATAGGCAAGTGACTATCCCAATCCCATTGATTCTCTGCCACAAACTTGGATAGCATTCCCTCTATAGTCCGGTTAAAAAGCTCAACCATTCCATCTGATTGAGGGTGGAGGGGCGTGGTTCTGGTCTCGATCTTCTTGGGGTTGGTAGATACACCATGATTGCTCACCACATGGCCAAGAAAAGAAACGGATTGCTGAAGGAGAATGCACTTCTTGGGGCTCAATTTGAGGCCTGCATCACATAACCACTGTAACACAGTGTGGAGACTCTTAATTGCTTCCCCAAACTCTCTACCATGGACTATGATGTCATCAAAGTAGAGGAGACACACCTCCCATGGTTAGCCAGACAACACCTTTTCCATCAGGTGCTCGAAGGTCGCAGGGGCATTACAGAGACCAAAACTCATGACGGTGAACTGGTACAAACCATTGCCAGTGTTAAAGGCAGTTTTTGGCTTATCTTCCTCACTCATAGCCACCTGCCAGTACCCACTAAAGAGGTCTAGGGTGGAAAACCATCTGCATCCAGCAAGCGCATCCAAGCAGTCGTTGATCCTTGGAAGGGGGTAGCTGTCCTTAACTGTCACCTCGTTAAGCTTACGATAGTCCACGCAGAAACGAGTGGACCCATCTTTCTTCTTGACCAAAACTATGGGTGATGTCCAGGGACTTGAGGGGGGCTCAATCACTCCCTTTTTAAGCATGTCCTTGAGCAATGTGTCGGCTTAAGCTTGCTTATGTAGTGGAAGGCATCTTGCTGGCTGACGGATAGGTAGTGAAGATCCTGTGTTGATCTGGTGGGTGACCAAGCTGGTATGACCCAGGTCATCAGAGGAGACGGCAAATACATCAGCAAAGTCGGTCAGTAGTTGTGCGAGTTGCGAGCGCTTATCCATAGCTAGTAGATGTGAGCTGCGTTGGAACAAGTCTGAGAGGTGCTCAGGGACAGATGGCTTTTCCCCGTCATCGTCTAGTGCATTAGTCAGACTACCACCTGTCTCACATTCCTAGCAGAAGGCCACGTTGTTTTGCCAGATTGCGGAGCTTCCACAAGGTCGACAGGCTCCCACATCGCTGCCACATTGTCCTCATACAATGTACAAGGGTAATCTGTAGGGTTGAGCACCCATAGGGGAATTATGTCCGATGGGGTGTCCACCAGGCTTCTGGCTAAAATCAGCTGATTGACTTCCATAAGTCTGGCTGTAGGTTTGAGCAGTTCAAGGACAGGGGTGCACTGGCCGACGATTTTGCCAGCTACCAGGGCCTCACTCCTACAGTATTGTGCAAAAGTTATGCAAACGAAATTCGTCGAAAGACGGCCTTTGTTCTCGCGAATTTTCCATGAAAAGTCGTCGAATTTTCGAAACGTTTTTCGTAGGGTTCGAAGCGAAAAATTCACGATCTTTCTCGAAAATTCGAGATAGCGAAGTTCGAAGTAGCGAATTTTCGAGGTAACCCAACGAAGATTCGAGATAGCGAAATTCGAAGCAGCAGATTCGCGTGACATGAACGACTGAACAAGCGTACATGCATGTAAATAAACTAAACTCATATCGAAAATAGATTCAATGATCCGACAATTTAATCGGCTATTTCCAATGAAAAAAAAGCAAATGCCTTGCACAATGAAAATAAGTAACTGTCTTACAAGTAATTCCTTAAAACACAGCCTCGTAAAACCTTGTTTAAGCAACTTTGATTTTCAAGCCCGCTTATCGATCAGCAAAACTAGGTGCCATTTCGCAAATGTAGGTCAAGTGTGTTGACGTGACTATGTTTACAGAAGCGCACTTTCCCAAAACAAACAACATGGAAATGAGATTGAACTTTTGTAGGCAAATGTTATGTTATGAAACATTACATGTCAAATATCTTTCGCGTGTTTTTAAGCCAAGCAGTGCATGTCTCGATCGGCTCCAGAGAATCGTACAAAACTGGCTTCGGACGTCTTACCTTGTAAACTGAATCCTTGCCGTTTTTAAAAGCAATAAGCTTATTTCAAGCATTTTCTGCTTCCATATCGACCGTAAGCATCAACCTCATTTTAAGCCCAGCCATGTGCCATGCAAACATCACGTTTAACCCCAGCCATGTGGCATGTAACCATGTTGACAATGTTGGAAAAGTTACGAGCCCACAGTTGTTTGGCCTGCGGTATAGATGTTGCGTCGGTAACTATGTCATGTAGAGGGACAGTGAGGCGTTCGCGACGAAAGAATACTGAAGCCGGCCCACTGTAGTTTTGTATCTAAGTGAACAAATTTACTTTGTTTTGACTTTGACTAAATATTCACGTTCAAAACAGATACCAACAAGATGCGTTTCCAGAGTTCGCATGCAGAAAATATTCTTTGAACGCCTTACTTTGCAAACATAATTGTTGCTTTGTTTAAAAGCTCATGAATCCACATAAATTCCATTTCAGTTTGAAAACTCTTGAATTCAGAAAAATTCCTTCATTCTGTCTCATGATTTAAACGTTTGGGGCTCGCCATTTGACATGTACGCCATGTGCGAGCCCACAGTAACTTGAGCTGTGGCGTTACCAGTTCGCGCGGAGTCTGGGTTACGCAAACATTGGCCGTGTCTGCGAGTGGCCCTTGTGTTCAACAAACGTGAGCCAAGAAACCACCAAAGAACAACGGTGTAAGAGCTGCGATGCTTTCAATGTGAAGTAAACAGTATAAGGAACCTTTGAAGTAATACAGGTGAGTCTCGTATAAACCTGTTGTATAAATGGACACGAGTTTGTCGTAAAGTTTACACTGTGAAGTGACATCAGAATAGAATCGTCGCGGCAAATTCGAACTGGGCAAATTATCGTCCAGAAAATGCGTGGGACTGTTTGAGCAGAGCAAACAAAGAGTGAAATTTCGCTCAAATGTTCTAAGTCATTGATCGAACACTGCGAATTGTCTCTCGAAAATTCGAAGTATATTTTCGTTCTGAGCGAATTGTCGTTCGAAAATTCACGTAATTGGAAACAATAGGCATCACGAATTATCGTGACTTTTCGTTGAAAATTCCCTTCCATCGAAAATTCGATATTTTTTCGTCGAAAAGCCAGAAAAGCCGCGAATTTCGGCGAAATACGTTTGCATTACTTTTGCACAATACTGTAGGAGGGACGACTGCTGTGTTTTCAACAGAAACTCGAAAGCAGCTGGGAGTGGCGGGTTGATGGTGGGAAGTGTTCCAAACTGTAGCTCATAACAGCCATCTTTAAGCACTAGTTGACAGTCATATTGTCTGAGGAAATCTTTACCAAGAATTCCCACTGGTTTGATTTCTGCCACCCAGATTGTATGGATAAGCTTCCGGTCGCCTAAAGCAATCGTCATCTTACCACGTCCCAGGAAGGATGAGGAACATCCTTTGGCCAATTTCATGGTGTCCAGGACATGTTTGAGTTGGCTTGGTGTTGATGCTGGACTGCGAGACATGGCCTCCCACAGCTGGGTCTGAATTATGGTGATGTTTGCTCCTGTATCCACTAACAACCAAACTGGTGTCCTGTTCATGATTCCATTGACATACAGGCCATCTTTGTCCGGGTCCACAGCATCTGTTTTGACTGAAGGGAAGGTGGGCCTTAGTGTTGGGGGGTCTGTCGGGCTCCGGCCCTTGAACTCGACAGTGTCTCGTTTCCTGGACGTTCCTTAGGTGGCTGAAGGGACCTACTTGACGGTGTACAAAGTCTATCTCCGAAGCGTTTAGGGCAGTAGCATTGAATGTGTCCCTCGGCACCACACAGCCAACACTCAGGTGAAGTCCAGGTCCTCTGCCAGCGGCGGGGCGGGGTATCAGGTGTCCCTTGAGGATGCTGGGCCAGACGTTGAATCATTGTTTTGAGCTCGTGTACCTCTTGCCGAAGAGTTGCGTCCGTTGGCCCTGGACTCTGGGATGTGACCGCCTGCAGTATCTTTGTTTTGCTGCTTCGTTGTTTCTCAGCAGAGAAAAATGCCTCAACTTCTACTGCTGCATCCAATGCCTCTGTGAGTGTAACTGCCTTTACTTGATGAACCTTCCAACATAGTTCTGGGTCTGTCAGTGCCTCAATGAACTGATCTTTTGCAATTGACTCTCAAAGGGAAACTGTGACATCAGGGTACGCTTACCTTGTCAAATGCCGAATTGCCTGGGCCAGTTAAGGGAGGGTCTCCTCCGGTTTACAAGTGCGGCTTCGCAGAGAAACTTGGAACATTTCTGTTCTGTTTGATGTTCCAAAATCGACTATCAAGTGCGGCAACTAGGTCCGTGTAGCTGGTATGCTGAGTTTTTGTCAAGATCACCAAGCACTGCCTGGGCTTGGCAGCTCAGGCTGACTGCCAGGTAGGCTGCTTTGGTTCGCCTATCCCATTGATTAATTAAGATCGGCTACAAGCTCGAATTGGGCTTTATAATCCACCCACGAAGTTGAACCATGGTATGGGCTTGGGCGGACACATGGCTTCTCTCGTTGTTGGGAAAGTTTGCGATATGAGCTAGGAGAAAGAGGTGCTGGAAGAGCACTAAAACACTCTTCCTCAGGATCACCAAACAAATCAGGAAGATCACTTTTGTGGCGATCGGTTGCCAGTGTAAAGTGACAGTCATGCTGTTTTGTTTCAAGGGCATCAAGGTGTTTACTCAGTTCACCGAAACGATCCTATTAAGCACTGTTTTGCTTTTCTATTCCAACACTTAGTGCCGTCACCTATCTTCCTCATGCCATGTGGCACATAAGGCCTCAACACAATCTCGCCAACCATCTCTGTCAGCCACTGCCATTTGTACCTCACTCCAGTTCTTCCATCCCGCTTTTTCCCTTTCTCTCTCTGCCGTCCTTCTCCATGTTGTCCTTGGTCTTCCCCGGTTTCACCGCCATTGTTCTCACATTCCAATTACCTATTCTAATCTGAGTTCTTGGGGTCACTAGTGGTTTGCTCAGCTCCTGAGCATCCTCTCGGCTTTGGCTCAAGGCTGTCATTCCTTGCCTGTCCAAGCAAGGTACCACGTTGGCCCCAAGGGAAGGTTGCCTTGAAGTGTTTAAGGTTTCTGTAATCCATTTTGTTTTAAGGGGCGGGTGATTGGCCCACCGCCTAACCCCCAACCTGGAGGACCAGGGGCTGTTCTTTGTCTGGCCTCTACCCCTTGACCAGTCCGCCATGGTTAGACCTGCCAGGGACAAGTGCCGTAATGGCCTTTAAAACTTGATCGATGGTTCCATCACTGTTGTGTCCTGTACTGTGAGGTGTGCTGCTCCCAACTGGAACGGGCGATTTCGCCATTGTCGTGTCTTTTACAGTCGGACAAAAATTCTCCGTGTTTAAATCAATTAGTGGTCCAAAATTAACTTCACCATCGTTGTAGTGCTCCATTTTGCCAATATACCGAGTCCAACATCGCTGCCACCAGTGTAACAAGCCGAATTAAACAACAGTTTTCTCACCAAACACGCACATGTATTTATTTGTCTATCCGACCCTGTAACTCACTAGAGAGATCCTATTACAACCACGTTGTAGTTATGCAACAAGGCGGTAAGTCACAACTAGAATAATGTCACGCAGTAGTTCCGTCACAGTATATTAGGAAGTCTGTATATCTCCTAAAAGGTACTAAAATCAGAATGACTGACCAGTTTCCAAAACAAATTGCTGAACCACCTAAAAAGCTCTACCCTGTAATGAAAAAGCCAAGAAATTAAGGGAACACTGTGGAAGAAGATCTACTAAATTGTATGTATATTGCTGAATCAGGTAAGTCTGGATTTAAATCGGCGTTCAATTAAGATTTTCTTTATTTCTTTACTTAGCAATTTTTAATTTTACTAATATATATACTTATTGTTATAGTACCTAAATCAGTGATCAATCAGTGTAAATTGTGTAATTAGTGTGATTACAATATAATCCAAGATCAAGGAACATTAGCATGCAATATCTGCAATAACTATTATCACCATGATAGGCATTGTTTATGTTTAACAAATCTGTCTGGTACAGATAAGGAGTTTACTTGTTATCAATACGTCAATGCTTCCTTGCTGTTCAATGATCTTAGTAATGACAGCTTTCTTGAAACTTCCAGAAATGGAATATCTGGACTTAACTGTAGCAAAATAGAAAATGTGTTTAGCCCACGTCATCAAGATCTACTAGAAGTCCATACGCATGTGGATAGACATTTGTTGAAAGAGAATTTCCATGACAAAGATGTAATGCCAAATTGTACATCTATTTACTCACCACTTGAATTTAATAGTTTAGTCACAAATAGGCAGCTTACTGAGAGCAAGTTATCATTTTTGTATTTAAGTATTAGAGGTATGAGGAACAAGTTTGATGCTTTATTAATTATTTGCATTTGTTAACCATAAATTCTCAATTTCGCTTATTGAAACTTGGTTAAATGATATGGATGGTGACAATTTTAAAATCCATGGATATAACTTAACAAAGACAACAGGCAAACTTAAGGTGGAGGAAGAATTTTTATTCTTACTTGGGAAAATATTAAAATCAAAATACCAAACGATTAAGTCAATGAAGAGAGCAACAGCAATACAGAATTTGCTTTTTATGAGTCAAATGAGTCAATGAGTCAACAGGTCAGATCAGCGGTTTTTCATAAAGATTGGACCTGCTGCGTTCCAACACAAAATGGTGGACAAATCAGCGAAGTGTGAGGTGAGTGAAATCCTTGTCCATCTGCTAAGACATGCTTATTTTACGCCCAAAGGCTTTCAACACATCCAAATTTTAAGTCAGGGCATTGTTTTTTTCAAATGTTTCTGGTCTTCCAGTCGAAAGAAATCCTTTTTTCAAGGCATTGTTTTGTGGTATAGATTTTAATTACAGTATTAACACATTTCATTCACTAATATTGCTATCGAGTAAGCGTAATTTGCGGAAAGACTTCACAAAAGGAAGCACAATAGCTTTGTATTGTTGACACTTGACCTCCTTCAAAGTAATATCAATTAATGTTAGAGGCATGATCAGTTCAAAATTAACTGTTTGGGCGCGTGATTAAGTTGAAGTTTACACGTTACAAGGTATCCAATTTTAATTCAATTCCACTCTCTTAGGAAATTCTAATTAGTTGTAAGTTCGAGAACGCCCAGTACTTTAAAAGCTATTCTTATTGGCTTTCCCTTAGTGTGTGTGCAAAAAATAAAACTGCCAAGTCTGTTTCTGTATTCATTATTTTGTAAGTGTACAGTGGTTTTAAAACCATGAAAACTAGTTTTCGTATTTTGCTAATACAGATTAGTACACCTTGATACAAATTTAATCACAAGCTCTTAAATTCTTTTGTTATAAGCTTACAGGAAAAAATCAATGCTTAACCATGAAATCCTGGGGCTTGCTTTTCTGTTCTCTTTTGCAAAATTATTATTGATTAAGTAAACTCTTGAAGATGATCTAGCTGTTATGGGATCTTGCCCCTTTTACATATATTTCTTCTAGCTTGCTTGATTTGTTACATGCATGTTAGTGTGCCATTAAAGTGAAACAACGAGATGAATAAATATGACATTTGTCAATATTCCATTTTACAGGACATACCTCTACATGTAGTTGATTTGACTGAAAGCCCAGTTTGAGTCCTCATTACCCTTCTGATGAGGTAGAAAAAAAAGTATGCTTTTCCCATCAATTCTAGATGTTATGTCAGAAGATGTGGTAAATGTAACCCTATAAGGTTATATGGGGGTATAGCCCCTTCTACAGACCCAATCCTTGTGGACTTTGTCAAGTTGATTTGTCATTTATTTTATTGTGCCATCAAATGGAAATGACAATCATCAATTTTCCATCCGATAGAATATACCTGTAGTTGATTTGACTCAAAGCCCAGTTAACAACTTCAAAGCAAGTTTCAGTCCTCAAGAATGTTCTGATGAGATAAGAAAATAAAATATAATAAATTATCTTGTTAAGGACAGTGCCTACTAAATACAAAGGTTTTTGCGCCAAGTTAGGACCACGCGGAAAAAGTAGATCTTTGCAAGGGCTATTGGAATCCACAAAGAAAAATAGGGGTAGCCACACATTTTTTCAAGATAATTAGCCTTGAATCACAACAAAAATGCTGACATCAGCATTTTTCTGAAAAGAGCGGGAAACAATATTTCCTCGCAGATTTCCTTAGAATTCGCCTTTACATACAGAAAGGCAAACACATTTAAAAAGATCTTTAAACTGCATGGCAAATGGTAACATGAAAATCATTTTTGGTACGTTTTTGAAAACAAAATCGTTGCAAAAGCGCTTTTAGCGTCTCTGACAGCCTTCCTCTGGCTCAGGTAAAATACAGTCTAAATACCTTTTGTTCACAACCAGAAACTAATCACGTGTTGAATAGGCTTTCCGCTTCCATTTCGCAACATAAAATGTAGCGGTAACCACGCGTTTTTTTGTAGTTATTGATCTTTTTTGAAAACTTTTGCGGTGCCCATTACATTTTTTCCTGTCACCTCCCCAGTAAGTAAGGCATTTGTGTTTCTCTGCGCGCACTACGCCTTTTACAGGTACTTGTTTACAGTTCGATTTCAGTGTAATTTTCAAAGATAAAGCTAGGTTTTCAAATGGAAGACGTTAACAGTTAGTGGTTAGCGATATGCTGCTATTCTGGTCTCCCTGGTCTAAGTACAGGTTCATTAAAATTGATTTGGTCACCGTAGGAAAATTTTGCTTTAATTTTCGTCTTGTGGTTGGTGGCGTAGTTGATTGCGTCAATGTCAACCCCAGCGCACGCGCGCGCTTTAACCATGGCTTGCGTGATGCGCAGAACGTGTGCGCAATAACAAAAGTAGGCACCGTCCTTAAGTCCTGATGTGCGGTTGATTAGTTTAAACAGAAACTGAGGTGGCTTAAATGTCTTAAAGGTTTCACTTGTTGGTCTTTTTGAACATTTAATATTTGGACCGTGTTTGTTGACAAGTCATCTGAATGTCTAACAAAACAAAACAAAACTTCAGTTCAAAAAAAAATGTTTATTAGGCTGGGGTCGCACTAGAGACAAAACTGAGACAAGTTTGTTTAGATAACCAAAAAATCCGTCAAATTCCTGTCATCAGTTGGCCACGCCAAGTGCGACCTACTTGTCTCGACGCGGACAAAAACTTGTCTGCAGAGACAAATCTTCAAAGGCGCCGTCGTCCTGCCTCGGAGCACGACTTTTTGTGAACAACAAACAAAAATTGTTTTTCTTGTGATAAACCTGTCAGTCAATTCTGTAAAACTTGAGTTTTCTTTGGTTCACAATTCACTTTTCCTCGCGAACTTTGTAGTGCAGTGTTTCTTCACAGTCACATAATCATGAATCCCAGTTATCCCTTTTATTTTAACATCGATCCGGACCAAACTAACCTAAACGAGGGGCAAGACCGATATAGGCCAGGGCAGTTATTCTGGAGGCAGAATCAAAGCGAAAATCATCAACAAAGCTTTTCTGGCAGTTTACCACTGGCTCCAGCTTGTACGCCTCTGCCAACAACACCAAGATCCATCCGAGACAGAAAATATGGAAAGAGCAGGCAGAGGGTATGGAAAATGGAGGGATGAAGAGGAGAGGCTTCTGGTGCAATTATGGTGCGACAAGCACACAAGACTCGAATCACAACACGGCAGACAGGTTTGGGAGGAAATAGCTCAAGAAGTTTCTAAAATCCGGAAAGTCTCAAGCACCCAATGTCAGCAAAAAATGAAGTACCTCAAGGACCGTTACAAGGAGGCGGAAGACCATAACCAAAACAAGACTGGCGGTGAACGGAAAACCTTGCCATTTTATAATGAAATCGACTCCGTTCTTGGATGTCGTGACATTGTGACTTTCAGTCACGTAGAAGAATCAGGGCCAAGCTCATTGTTGTCGACGTGGTCTTCTTCGAGTTCTCCTGTGGCAAATGGAAAGGGTGGATCAGCCGAAAGTGCTCAGGACGACGGAAGTGTTGATGATCAACAATTCCAGGAGTCTCTCGCCACGTTTGGCCTTAAACGAAGAAGGGAAAGAAAAAACCAACGCGACGAGAGAAAGCACACCAAAACTGGGAAAGTGCCCAGGAAAGAACAAGAGGAGGATGACACAATTTTCCGGGAAGGCATGCAGAAATTGCAGGAACAGGGAGACAGAATTACAGGCGTGCTCAAGTCTATGGAATAAAATCAAGCTCAGCAACTTCAACTTATGAATCAGTTTATGAACAATTTTATGCAAGCCATGCAATGATCAAACAACAGTCAGTGACTCAGAACAGTGATCATTCACATTGATTTTAATACATTGTTAAGATTGCATAGTAATGGTTATAAAAACTCTTTTGCTTGATTTTAACATTTATACCAATTTTCAATTAACTGATTTAAATTCATATGTAATTATAAAAGTTTTGTTACAAGGCACAGTAGTGTTGAAAATGTTTGATTTTTTTTAAAATTGAACTTGACAATTTTATTTAAACAATAATTAACGTTGCTTCATCACATCAGAACATTATAATTGCTATGATTATAAAGTGTTTGAATTGTAAACTATATTTATACCAATAACTAGGAATCAGTAAAAAACGAAAGCTTCATGCAATAAATGAGTTATTTCATTGAAACAACATTGTTTTAAAATCATCTTAGTTTTACAGATTCCATAGAAAATTCTTTAAAAAGTCTCTTAAGTCTGCACCATCAGCATCCCCATCTCTGATAGGAAAGTCATTATTTCCATTGTCATCATCGCCATCATCCCACAAATCACCAGCTTCAATGCAAAAATTGCGAAGAACGCAACATGCAATTACGATCTGATTAGTAAGTGCAATATCACTGTCAAGTTGTTTTTGAAGAATTCTCCAACGTCCTTCCAGTATCCCGAAAGCACACTCCCGAAAGCACACTCATTTGTACCTTCGTGGTAGGGCTTTAACAACCAAGTAGATAGGGGATAGGCACTGTCGCCAAACAAAACTGGTGTAATATTCCTCCCATCAACTCTCACTGTCAGTCCTAGGAGCAATTCATTATTGGCTATTCTTCGGTAGAGTGAACTGTTTCTCAAGACTCTGGAATCGTGCATGCTTCCTGGAAAGCCAGCAGCGACATCCAAAAAGCGTTTCTCTCCATCGGCCACCGCTTGGACAACCACATCGTGCTGCTGCAGTCAACTGAAATAATCGGGCCCGCTCTCCTTGGGAGTTTTAATTTTTATGTGCGTTCCATCGATGGCTCCTACGACATTTGCGAGATCTGTTCAACTCTCAAAAGTTTCTCGAGTGGCCAGGATTTCTCTGTTTGTCGAGGGAAACTTTATCCAGTCATTTTTTAAATCGCATAACGCTTCAACGACATCTTGCACAGCCTCGATAACTGTAGTTTTACCGACGTTAAAATTTTGCGCCTATGGTAATGTAAGAATTTCCATGTGCCAAGCGATACAGTCCCAGCGCTAAAAGTTTTTCTGGCGTTACACAGTCACGCAAGTGCGTATTTTGCCTTGCTAGGCGCGGGTGAAGAATATTCAACAGCAGCGAAAACGTATTCCTGTTTAACCGGAGCTGTCGCCTAAAATATTCTCCATGAATTGTGGCATCAAAATAATGAATGTCAATGTGGTCGTGGCAAGACCCAAAAACAACGCACGCGGCGTCCTCGACGTCTTCTTTGTCGTCGTTGGTTCCAGAAAAGAAGTTGGGCTTGAAGCGCCCGTATTTGTACGAGGGAAGCAAGGAGAATGATCCTTTGAGCATCATTAGCTGCATTCACGTTAAGAACATAGAAATAAAAACCAAGGAATAGAGCAAGCTGGCACGGATTCATTTCGACGGATGGTTGAGCGTGAAATGATATGCATGCGTGAGTGCTCTTGTACTGACAGGTCTTAAGTTTGCTTAAGTTCACGTGTCTGATGATTGTGTCTATAGTGCGACCTCAAATGACAACATTTCAATTGTCTTGGACAAGTTCTGAGACAAAATTGTCCACGCTATCTTCAGACATTTTAAAGACTTGTCTCTAGTGCGCCTCCAGCCTTATATATCACAATTATTCAGAAATAGTGAATTTTGTAATTAGTTAAAACCAATCCTCTTGGGTGGTTGCTTAATTGAGAAAGAAGACAAAAGAATTTGCCAAATGTCTAGCCCAAGAAATTTGACCAGTACAGTGGCACTATGTGCTTATGAGTGTATATACTGGCATATCTCCCAAGCTGATTCAAATGTATTTTGTTAAAGGAGAGTGACTTAAGTGATAGTTTGCCATCTGTATTTGGTGACATCAGCGACAAATTACCATCAATGGTTAGACCAGGGTAAGTGTAGGATGATTTTTGAAATATTTTTTAAAACTAACTTTGCAAAATAATGAGACATACAGTGTATATCTGTTACAGGTGAAAATTAATTTCAGGTTAAATGTTTTTAGCCTAGGTTGATTCTCAATTTTATTTATTTATTTATTTATCCAGGGGCATCCAATTTAGTAGAGCTAGTTTAAATGGAGCCCTGACAAAACACAAAAACAAAGACATTGAAACATTAAAATTAGACAATTAATTAAGTTAGGATAACATGTAACGCAGTTGTTACTGTTTAAAGTGGTGCTTTAGCTTAATTTTGATTTGTCTTCTTTGTGTTCTAGTCCTGATTATTCATGAATTACATTTAGAGCCAGGAGGCAATGGAAATTGAGAATCAAACTGGCTGGGATATAGATTGCTTGTGTAAACTGAGACTTCATCATAATTAGAGGTGTAACATTTACCTTGTGATGGTAAGAAGAAAAGAAAAGGGAGGCTTTGCAAAATTTGCTGAAATAGGAAACGGGAACAATGTAGTTCTCGTCTCTTGCCTTGTAGGGTGAAGCCATAATCACTCCCATTTGGGAAATCTGGTATCAAAATGCTGACCAGGAAATGGTGTTTCTCAATTAGTAAAACAGGTTGGTCGAAAAGAAATAGAACTGACACCAAAAGAGGCATGACCTAAGAGAACATTTTTGTAAATTAGTGGACCCTTCTTGAAGTATTTTGTTTCAAATTATTGGTCACAGGGCAAGGGGGAGGGGTGCACTCACTTTGAAATCTGACATCCAGACTTCAGACCAGATGTTTTGTACAAAAAAGTACTTAAATCGAGGCTAAGAAGGAAACATTTTGGTGCAAAAGAATATTGTTGAAAAAAAGACATCTGGAGAATATTGTTGACTTTCTTGAGGGTTTTCCTTGCTATCTTAACCCCTCTCCATTCCCTCACTTCTTTGAGCCTTTTCTTGTTTATTGTATTATTAATTGGTTTCACTGTCAGCAACATTAAAGACATTAAAGTCAACATGCTAGTCAACATTGTTAAACAGTTCCATTCATATCCTTCAATTATGAAAATGAATAATATTCAGTCTTTTTGCTTCAGGAGCCATCAGAACAGTGTCGTACCATCCTTATTCTCCGGAAAGGAAACACATGTTAGTGCTCTGCCCTTCAATATTGATGGGGACCAAGTGTATAAATTGTCATATTATGCATCCAATCCAGCTTTGTCAACCTCTGATGGTCGCCCATGGAACCCATACTTTAACTCAAAGAGGGGTGGATTTAGTGGTATAAGAAGACATGCATTGTGTAAAGGATCGCCAAGATGTCCAAATGAAATGTGCCGGTTTAAACGACCGTATGGAAAAGAAAACAGAGTTAACTTTGAGGAAAGAAATGGGATTAAAGTTTGCCACAGTTGCAACACAGAGGCTGAAGATGTACCATGTCCTGCTGTAAAAGTGTGGGAGGTTAGTGAAGACAAGAAGTGGGTGACTGTTTATCACCACAATCACCACACCTGCGAGCCCGTTAAAAAAATGTGTCAAAGGAGGTCAGGGAAGAGGCAACAGCAGCCTGCTATAGAGCAAGGTGTCTCCAACAAAGAGGTTAGGCAGGTTGCTGAATTTTTAGTTGATAAGGCTACAGTGTCCAACGCCGAAGCAAGTGCAATGGCAGAAATGGACAGTTCTGGCCATAACTTTGATGCAGTTGGAAAATATCGAGAGAAGGTGTGTGAGAGGCTTGATGATCCGTACCTCATCTACAAAGTTC